>JAJOZX010003706.1:462500-469987 GCA_023014485.1 Bathynomus jamesi | reverse complement strand
CTCTCTCTCCTCTCTCTCTTCTCTCTCTCTCTTCTCTCGCGCGCGCGCGCGCGCTGCAAACACTTGTTCTTTGTTTTGTAGTTTTCCTAAGCGTCTGTATTCATTTAGTTGTGGTTCGCTCTTAACTCTGACTTGTGTGAAAGTATCTCGATTGCGGAACTTTGAAAAGACGCCATAATTAAGGTAATGTCGGGAACTTTTTGTGTGTGGCCCCTTTGGGCATTTTGTGTATGAAGGGTACTTGCTAATTAATATAGGTTTCCTCGTTAATTCTTTATTGCGTAAAATAGGTCAAAATAATTATTATACTCCCATTTGGTATGTCGTCGTGTTACCAGTGATTTTGAGAAATAACTTCATGTTCGTCGTGCAGAATGTGTGTGTACGCGCGGGTGCGCGCTTGCGTGTGTTTGTTGGGGTGTTTTGTTGTTCACGATTCTACAAGAATCTAGGAGGACGCCATTCCTCTGTTTTCTCATCTCTTATCTTCTTTTCTTAGCTTCCCTCCCCCTCCCCTAAAAGTCCTTCCTCTTCCTAAGTTCCTTCCCCCATTTGAACGCTCTTCCTCCCCCCCTCTTTCACACTCCCACTCCCCCGCTCTTACCCTGCCCCCGTAATCTATTCCTTCCCCAGTTGTTCTCTGCTCCATCAGACATTCGAGAATTGTGGACCACTTCTTCGACTCCTCAGTCGTTCGTGAGCCGTTGGTGTGGTAACGCGTGTTGGCGAGTCGCGTCTTCCTCTCTTTGTGTTGTGTTGGGAGATTCGCTTTAGCAGATTTGCCCCTGTGGATTTTCTGATCGTTCCCTGGTCGTGAAATAGTGTAATGAGATTGTATCGTTCGTGGGAAAGGGATGAATGAACGTTGTGATACGTTGATTCTAGAATTTATTGTATTTTGTGGTATTTAGATAGAGTATTATTATTATTATTATGGGTGTAGACGAGAGCATTATTTCATGCTCATGATTAATAAGTGTTAAGTTGAAAACAATTATTGATGCAGGCGGGAAGTGTTTCCCCAAAAGTAGTAGCAATTAATGCGCTCATAGATACTGAAACGAGTTTTTTACAAGAATGAAATTCCTTGGTTCTGACCTCGTCGTGCATGCCCATTTCATCGGAGTATGAGACGAGGTAGCGGAATCTCGCGTGTAGTGACTGAAGTTTTACGAGTATTGGTGGTACGTTTCCAGGATGCGTTTGTGATGTTTTCTCATCATCCGGTAGTCGAGTAAGTGGTCATGGTCTGCTACGGTTCCGATTGGAATGAGGTGCTGATGGCACCCCCTCCTTCGGAGCCCCCTCCACCCTACTCTCCTCCGAGGAGCAAAAACAAATTTATTTCTGCCCAGACTTCGTCTTCGTCGTTTCCTCACTTCGAAGCGACTTCGCGCGATGCGGGATCTGCTCGGGAGAAGAAGCTCAAGACGGCACTCAACCACGGTCCTTCCAGCGCTTTTGCACCCCCTCCCCCGCGCTTGACGAAGACCTACCACGAGTACCATCCTAATCACCCTCCGCCCTACTCCTCCCTACCTTCATGCGCCACTCAGGACAGTCACTCCAACCCTTACCAAAGCGCGTCTTCTACTAACCCACTTCCGGTGCCCAGGCCCCCGGTTTTGAGGGCAACCAAAGACGGGAAAAGTCTGCGACATCCTATCCCCAATTGTCTGGTACCCAATCATCCCACGGGACCCCTTTTGCGGACGGGCAAAAGCCTGGAACTTCCCAAGAATGGGTTCCTCCATACCCAGTCCACCGCCCATCGACACCCACACGGTGATTCATCGTACCTCTTCGTACCCAAGTGTCACGTGGTGCCCAAGCCCCGACTGGCGTACGTGGGTATCGCTTCGAAGGAGGGGGTCGAGGGGTACAAAGGACACAAGGGGCAGGAGAAGCGTTCCCATGGTGGAGAGAGCAATAGACGGTCTAGATCGCGCGAAACCGCCGTCCATTCATCGTCGTCCTCGAAGACGAAGGGCGTTTGCCCAAATCCGAAAGTTTATCAGTATTGCAAAGGTCAGGTCAACGCTGTTCGGAAACCGTCACGTCAAGCGTGGAAATTGGACATGGCTGCGGCTCAAAACATGCTCGCTGCCCGGGCTCAACCTGCCCATGCTGGTTTCCGGGAGCAGGGAGTAACCCCCAAGTCTCCCCCTGCGACGCGCGCGTATACGTCGTCCTCGCCGCCACCTTCGGGAAAACTTTATTCCTTTCAAAGTGGTTTGGTGTCTGAAACGAGGGGAAGACTTAGGTCGTGTCGGAGTCTGGACGAGTTGTCCGATCTTCTTGACGAAGAATCGAACTCCCTTCGATTCGGATCCCGGTCTTTGGATGATCTAACGGAACCGCTCTACGAGAACGTCTCGTTCTTCAAGACTCGACAGGAGGAGGGCCATTCCCTTAACGAGGGCAGTGCCAGGGGCAAACTGCAAAAGCGGAGTCGCCACAGTTCCCTTTCCTCCGTCTTGGATTCTTCCACTCCCCCCAACATTCACCCTAGGAAGACCCTCAGTCCGGCCCCAATCCGACCGAAAACTGATTCCGAAGGAGCTCTTGCCGAAGCTAGTGATATTGGTGTGCAGTTGGAGAAATTGAAAGAGATCGCCCGTGTCCTCGGGGTGAAGATCCAGAGGGGGGAACTGACAATTTCTTCGTCGTTAGGGAGGTCCGTGGCACATTCTTCTTCCTCTTCCTCCTCCTCCAGTGACAGGACTCGCCTCAAGAACGCCTTTGCCATCATTGACAACACACTCCAGTCCTCCATGCAGAAGGTACCTCCTACTCGAGCCCCGCCCCCAGGTGTTCCCGCTAGAGCGCCCGTTATTAACGATGTGTCACTCGTCCTTAACAAGGACCAGAAACCGGATGGAGGGAGGGCGCCCTTTCGTGAGGAGTGCCCCGAATGTGAGGATAAGGTGGAGGTGGGGTCCCCGTCGTCGTGTTCCCCTGAGACGGACTGCGTCAGCCAGGAGAGCGGGTACAGTTCGGTAGACTCGCGCTCCTACAGCTCTAGGCACCAAAGAAAGGACCACGAAAGACCAGTCATGAGAGAGCTCTCACCCCAGCACCAAAGCTACCACCACCCTAGATCCCACCAGGACCTCTCCCACACCTCTTCAGGCCAAAGAAAGCCCGCTCAGTACCAAAGAGAAGCGCCCTTGGCGCAAGTCAAAGATGATATAAGGCAAATGCCACGACTTCATGACGTGGCACCTTCCGAGCCTCATTCCCTCCCTTGTATGAGCAGCGCCAGCGTCAGTCAATCTCATACCTACCAGAAGAAGACAACTCAGACCAGCAGGTCTATCCTCAAATCTTCCAGTTGCTCTCAGGAACAGAACTCAACCCCACAAAGTATCCTTAGACCGTCGAAAAATAGGGACATCATCCACTCGAAGAGGGCCGAGGTTCGTACTCTATAGACCGGGGTTTCCCAAACTTATTTTCTTACCTACCAACTTCAGCAACACAGAAAACGTATCGATCGTATGTTCACCCTCAAAATTTTTCAGGGCAGAAAAGTCAATAATCATTACTTTTACTCGAAACTGACACCTCAAAATTAACTCCATTTTTATCATAGGATTCACAGAGTTTTGATTTTTAATACGTTTATGAGCCCCATTTTGGGAACCTTCTTTTTTAGACCATAGACGTAAATAAAAATACACCGGACGCCTCTTTATTTCATTAGCTTAACGGCGAGATAATTTTATTACCAAATTGATACAAACGACATCGCTGAAATTTGATTTTGGTGAAAAATGGAATTTAGGTCTTGTTGTAATGTAAATTTGAGCATTTTGATGGTAATAGTTTGACAAAATGTATGAATAGTTAAAAATTATATGGCGTTGTCTGCTGACTAACTAAGCTGTGCACCCAATATATTCAAGGGGTTTTTCCCTCTAGTTTTGTCACAGTATAGGCCTTGGGACTATAAATATTTGTAGTTCTTGGTGATGGCATTACTTTTATACTTAATTTTATAAACCGAATAATACCAGATTTTTTAGATATGGGAACAGTTCGGCACTTGTCTTGGATAGCTTAAATGTAGTGCCTTTAGGTTAGGTTAACATGAATATAAACTATGCCAGATGTACGGTTCAAGTCTAAAATATTTAGAAAATAAGATATAATTAAGCGTAACCTACGTTGCAGTTGGCAATTCTGAACAGCTTTCCGGTAGGGTTGGTCGCCATGTTTGCCTCTCCCGAAATACCACGTTAGAGCCCAATGTCGCGTCTGGACTATAGACTGTTTTCGCGTTGGGAAACTACACGCAAACGCTCAAGCGCCTACCATCCATTTTATACCCAATTTCAATCATGGAAATCATGACCACCTTACAACACCGCTTTCCGTTGGATCAGCGAGGTTAAGCTACGTTAGGTCTGTTCAGTAATTGGATGGATGACCACTGTCCTTCGTGTTCAGATGTAGCTACCCGTAGACTGTCCTGATCCCACGTAAAGTTGTAGGTTCCCTAACGCCACGTCACAAAGACGGTTAACCCCGAATAATATACAGAGTGGCTCAGAATTACATAATAAATTACCTAGGTAATTTTGAGCTATCCTGTAATATATATATATATATATATATATATATATATATATATATATACAGGGTGTCCCATAAGTCGTCTCGTAAAAAAAATATTTTAAATTACATTTACAAAAGTAATACATTAGAACTAAAATGTTCAAATTGATATCTTGTTTTGGGACTTTTTTTTTGTTTTGCAAGTAGAATAACGCGCAATGGCTAATATGGAAGCGAGTTACAGTCGTGAGGAAAAGGCCTCCTGTATATTTAATTTAAAATAAATTTTCCTACGTGACCGGACATATGGGACACCCTGTATATAAAGCAGATTCAGTAAAATTCGCTTTACGTAGAAGAGAGAGAACTCGTAGTTGGGTTATGTTAACAACTGTAAACAACACTTGTGATATGTTGTTTTTTCCGAGTTGAATGCCAGTACATATACGTATTAAATGAAACCAGTGTAAAATGAGTACGCGCTCAGCTTAGTGATCGTGTACATATATATGGTCTGTGTGTTTTTCCTATGGGATCATGACCGTCTTTAAGATGCGCGCACAGCCCATCGCCACAGTGTCGCGATGGTTTATCTTTTATCATGGGGAAAAAGGGATCATTGAGGCTAAGTTATGTTCGGTAAAGTTTGGTTAAATTAAGTTTTTTAGATTGGTAAATGTCGCGATACAGAATTGAATGTGGAAATGTCGCGATTTTGTAGGGCAACCAAAAGAAGTGTGTGTGTAGGAGACAAAAAGTACTTGAAAGTATGCGGAAATGAAGTGGACATTTTAAAAACATTTAAGGGAAAAAAAAATGCAGTTTCTGCATAGAAATTAGACAAATATCTTAGTCCCTCGGATACTATACAGGGTGCTTCAAAAAATTGTACTACTAAATGGCGCTCATATTTCATTCCTTATGGCGTTATAGTTTTTTTTTTTTTTTTTTTTGTTTGAGAGTATTCGTTTGTGTTTACTCGTTTTTAAATTTGATCAACACAGATTTCTACGTCGCTATTATATAAACCTCATTTCCATTGAATGGGGTTCACTCGTTAATCATTCGTACAGTCGCTGAATAAAAAGACATCATTTAAAAGCAAGCAAATAAACACGTAAAATACGTAAACAAAAACACACGAACTATATATAGGTGGTAAGCAATAACATATTAGCGCCATGCAGGTGGTAAAATTTTTTGAAGCACCTTGTGTGTTTATATATATATATATATATATATATATATATAATATAAGTAATTTGAGTAAGACCTTGATGGGAATTATAATTCAAAATGCGCGTTTAAATTACTGGTGAACTGCATCATATCACACAAGGCTTTTTTTTATCGTAAAACTTTACTCTCTCTCATACTTCGTAAACATGAAGCTAATAAGTGTGACGGAGGTTATGGAAATATTTTCACTATATATGTATATATATTGTATATTCGTATCTTTAAAGTATGACACACTTTTCACGCTACTTTTCCATCAATTACATTACTGGAAAGGAAAATTATATTTATATATATATATATATATATATATATATATATATATATATATATATATATATACACACACACACATATATATACACACACATTTCAACTGCAAAGAACACGCAGTATAAATAACGTAAAGAACGACGCTTGTATAGGAGAACATTCCGCGCAAGATGAGAAGAGAGAACGAACAAATGAAAAAGAGGTAACAACCCGAGAATCGAACCCGGGATGTTCTGATTGCCGGTCAGATATGATAACCACTACACTATATATATATATATATATATATATATATATATATATATATATATATATATATATATAAAGGATTGACAAAAGTAAATAGACAGCTTCGGTCGGTTTTTCCACACTTTTTGATTTGATGATAAAAGCGAGTAAATAATAATAGATTTTATTGAATGAATATATTTAGAATCGTGTTGCCTTTCTCCTTTTCCATTTTACGTAAAAGTGACACACGATCTGCCATTCCATTGATGAGCTTTGCCATCCATTCTTGAGGACATTCATCCTAGTGTCTATTTACTGTCTCAACCATATTTATTTATTTTATTTATTTGATAATAATGATAAGCTTTATTGGCAAGATATAAACCCCCATAAAATAGTAGAACATTTTTTAAGGTAATAATAAGCGATAAGATAAACGAAACGGTAAAATTTGTTAAAAAGATTATAAATGAGAGAATTTTTAAGATTAAAACTCCAAACTGTTTTTGATGAGGGATTTATAACGTATAACCCAATGCCTTACGTATGTACGGTCAATTAAAAAAAATCCTCGCCTAGAACTAGGTTTCATATTATAGTGTTTATGGGTTAGAAATGTGGAGTTTCATCGCCATTTTGAATCGATTGTATGGTTCGTAGAATTAGTGTGTGTGTGTTAGTCAATGTCTAAAATCAGGCAATTTGTAAATTGACTGAAATTTTAGGCAGTGTGTCAAATTGGTGATACACACAAAACCTAACCTAACATATTGGGAAATACTAGTGGGCATGCTTACTAGAAAGGTTAGGTTAGGTTAGGTTAGGTTAGGTTAGGTTTTGTGTGTATCACCAATTTGACACATTGCCTAAAATTTCAGTCAATTTACAAATTGCCTAATTTTAGACACACACGTGTGTGTGTGTGTGTGTGTGTGTGTGTATATATACACACGCACGTAGTGGACAATAATAATTTGATATTTTTTACTGAAAATCAAATCAATTATGTATGTTTAAGGAAATGTCCAATTGAGAAAATATTCTTGGAAATAAATTACAATTCGTTATAATATTTTTTAAACAATAAAATATCGGAATGTAAATTATAATAACTTTATATTTTGGAAATTATAATTTTATTTTATTTATTTATTTATTTATTTTTTTATTTTTTTTTTTTGTAG
>JAJOZX010003706.1:430000-457500 GCA_023014485.1 Bathynomus jamesi | reverse complement strand
TTAAAAAAAAACCAAAACGCTCCAAAGTCATTTTAAAAATGAAGCTCCAAACGTAATTTTAGTTTTTGAAAACATTTTGGAAAGTGTTTTAACACGTTTTTACTTTTTTTTAACCACTTGCTTAATCACCGATGGTTTATAGCTCTGGATGACTACTTGTTTTGAACAACTTTCTAATATTAATTTTTGTATTCACAGAATATCGCGAGAAAAGATGTAACAAAATGTCAACAATGATTTTAAATATTTGCACTCGTAGCTGTTGGCATGAATTACTTAACTTCTAACCTATATATTGTTTCAAAATTCCTCTTGCGAAGTAAAGCCCGAGGTATATTGACGAAAAAAGAATAGGGGCAATAATTCGCCCTTGCAGAACACACCTGTTCATAATGAAACACATTTTAGTTTTGGAATGCGTTGTATTCATCTATTAACCCATTGCATAACTGCGCGCATGCGTGCTTTGGAAGATTGTGTGTGTGTGTGTGTGTGTGTGTGTGTGTGTGTATATATTATATATATATATATATATATATATATATATATATATATAATACTTTATTTATTATATGCACCAAAATAACCTCTTTTGACGAAATATATTCAGGTAATTTTTCTAAATCATTAAGAAAGAATTCTGAGAAATTCTTCAAATATTTTTCTCTTGAATACCTGTGTACTCGTAAGGAAATAAAAATCTAATTTGCATTGGAAATATTTTAATTATAGGCTACGATCTATGTACATATGTACGTAATGTCGAAGAGGTATTATCATATATTACGTACGTACATTTATAGATGTGTGCGTGTGTGTGTGGGGGGGGTATGTCAATTAGGTTTAGTTCAAGGCTATTTGAAGATGTTTACATTTACTCTTAATGGTCTGGCAAAGTTTCCATAATAACAGTACGATATATATTACCAATAATTCTGATAATTTTCCAGTTGTGTACATATAAGTTTGTGTGAAAATTTATTCCGTTATATCTGTCAATTGAGTTCAGTCGACGGTTTAAATAAATGCTCTTCGCTCCTAATTCTAATTAGGTCAGTCTCGAATCGTTTGTAATCATTACGTCGTCATTATTTTATTAATTTGGTAATAATTGGGGGTTTGGAAGTTAGCCCCTTTTTTTTTAGTAAGATCCGAGCGTAAATTAACTGAAATATCCCTAGGTGTTTGCGGCACATGGCATTATTTGGATACCAATTTACAGTCTTGGTAATTTAGTGCCGTGTATTGCTCTGGCATTTACCTCGTACCTTGTTACCCCCTCCTGATTCTGGTGTCATTATTTCAATTACACAGTTCCTTCTGGCATTATATTGGCATCGTTACATTCTCTATGGTGTTACATTCTTGGTAATGGCATTGTTTGATGTGCCATGTTGCTGTGACATTATTTTAATAGCCCTCCCGACCCACTATTTCATTCCCCCACCCCCCGCATCTTTTTAATCCCCATTTTACCCTGGGGTTGGAGGGGTCTTAAAAGATTATTTTAAATTTTTGTTAAGGAATTAATACTGAAAATTGTGTGTGTGTGTGTTTTTTTGGGGTCAAACCGCGACTGTTCCTCCGGTGGTCAAGTAAGGTGAGAGAGGTCACCACGCGCGCTGATGCCCATCCTTAAAGCATGCCAGATGCCCTCACTCACACGCTCTTCTCTCACTTCGATATATATATATATATATATATAGTGCTTTCATTGGCTCACAGAAAACTCCACTCATACATCCATTGAGAGTACAAGTAGCTCGCATCATCATTGCCAAGTGTTTATATATATATATATATATATTATATATATATATATATATCATACAATTTCCAACTGTTAGAATGGATCCAGAAATCTACGTTAATGATTAATGGGTATACGAGCATCCCCATCAATTACGGCATGCCATGTGATCACCCCTCGGGGACGGGGGGGTAGAGGGTATGCCCCGTTAGTTACGCTTCTTTCGGATTAGCGTTCAGTGTACAGTATTGTAGAGACGTAATTTTACTGAAGAACCTGTAGTTGAAACTCCTTTACCTGAAGGAGTTGTACGAACTCCAAAGTACTCTGAAGAATTTATTTTCTTTGTGTTTACTTTTTTAAATGGATAAATAATAATAATTGGTTGTTTACTTAACCAGTTTTTTCCCCAATTGTGGCGCATATTCCTGTTTTTCTGTCGAATTGCGTTGGTTAGGTTGGTTGGACCTCGGACCCAGTTTAGTTGAAGTGTAAGAGAAAGCTTTTTGAGCGTGCTATACCACTGGCTCCTCTTCCTTCTTCTCCTCCTCCTCCGGTAGTGATCGGCCTTACGCGAGTCGTTTCTTCAGGACTACGAAATAAGCCTGAACGGGAAGTCACAGCCGAATCATTTGTCAAGGATTTGCAGTTGCAGTTTCATCTCATTTCACTCGCTTAAAAGGGGGTTCTTGGGGGGCGGGGGAGTAACGAGCCTACAAATCCAATAATTTTTCACGAGGAGGTGGAGGTAACTTTCTTTTCTGTATCCTTTTAGGGCATTTTGACCCATACCCCTCCCTCCATTTCTTCCTAGTTGCCCTTCAATAACCCCCTCCCCCCGTTCTCCCCCGCCCTCCTGTTCCCCCTTGGCACTGGGCCAACCTTTGACTTCCCCACGGTTCATGACATCATTGCGGGGTGTCTTCCTCTATAGGCATGGAGTACCGTAGTCGAAAGTGTGTACGCCCATTTAACGGTCGCTAAAACGAGGTTTCTTAAATAGGACACCTTCGATTTGGTTTACGTAACTTAACGCCCCTTGATTCGGGCCTTTCGTAGGCCCTATTTTATCTAGAGCGATTGCGGATGTTAGGGGTCACGTCACGCTAGTTTCATTCAGAAATTCACCATGTATAAATGGGGGTGGTGTTTGCGAGCCTATACACCCTCGTTATATAGAGCCCTATTAAGTTTTCAGCCTTCCTCGCTTCGGCCTAGTTTTGCGATATATCCTTCGTATAAGTTGGGTCTTATATCTACATTCATTATCATAAATCGGGAAAATATGTGGTGATGTACGGTAAAAGTAGATTTTTTTAGGAACTTTTTTCCCCACTTTTATCGAGAAATATGTCTGGGTTTTTTAAGAAGTGATGCTAAAAACGCGGAAATATTTTGTTAGGATTTCTTTAAGATTGAAAATTTTAATTATCTATTAAATTAACGGTAATTGGATTTGTTTCTTATATTTCAGGGGGAAAACCAGGACCAATTGGGTATCTACATCAAAAGCGTCGTTCCTGGTGGAGCAGCTGACCAGGTAAATAAATTGGGGGCATTTTCCGTTACTGATTCTTACAATTGAGATGTACGATATTTTAGTATCAGTTAAGGGCGGCGTTGTCTCTACATCGCAATACCCCTTCCCGTTCGATCAGCGAGGTAAAGTTGCGTTAGGTCTGGTCACTCGTTGGATGGCGGACCTTGAGATGATGTATAGACTCTTAGATGGTTTGGGTCCCACGTAAGTGTTGTAAGTCTCCTCCGTCGCGTAACCTTTCTCGTCATGAACGTGTTTAATCAACCCAACCAATTTATTACCAATTAAGGTGTTTTTAAGAAATCTGCACCAATAATGAGATTGTCCGCAATTTTTTATAAGGATGGTCGGCTGCAAGCGGGTGACCAACTCTTGAGCGTGGATGGGAAGTCCCTAGTTGGGATATCCCAGGAAGAGGCTGCCCAGTACATGGTCGGCACGGGGTCAGTTGTCACCCTCGAGGTAGCGCGACAGGGAGCCCTCTACCACGGGTTGGCTCCCCTCCTGTCACAGCCTTCTCCTCAAGTTAATCGCGGTAAGTTCCACGCTACTCGACCACTTCCATTCTTAAGTTCCTACCAAATTGTAATCCGTGACGTCATTGTGCAGCGGAGCAGTTAGTTCCCCTTCATGACGTTGTAAACAACTGTAAAATTTAATAAATTTGTGAGTTAACGCGCAGTAATGCACTGCTATTATTTTGTGGGTAAATTGACTGTTGACATCATTAGGTTTTACTTTACTCTTCCTTCCATTATTTCATAGGTAATTAGCGCAGGTGTTTTTTTTTAGAGAGTAAAATGACTGCCAGATGGACGAAGGGGAAAAGTCGAAAGCGGTTTTGGGATTTCAGAAATTAAAAAAAAAAAAAATCAATATATACGTATGAACAACAAAAACCAAGTCGCGGAACATTGCCTCGTGGCATTTTCCAAAGGTTTGAGTGACTGTGTTAGATGTAATCTGAATTATATTTGGGCAAGCACGATGCACTGTCCGCAAATATAAATTTTAGAGTCGGCTAACATTGATCATTCTCACCCCGTGCAAATAAACTTTTAAAGAAGCCAGCAAAATCAGTCGTCAAAGAATTGCCACACGAGACCATCTATTCACTCCACACCAATTCAGAAGCATTGACAAAACAATCCATCATGCCCACAGACCTTCAAGTTTTGGAATGTAGTTATATTATATTGATTGTTACGAGCCAGACCTGAACGATTATTCTAGTGCCCAATATTTGTGTAGTAAAGTAATCTAGAGTAAATGCAGGTTTTTGTAAATTTTATTTTTGGGGTACTCTACCTTCCGTCGAGGAAGATCAATTAATTGCTAGTTCATACCTCGACTAAGAATTTTTTTTTTTTTTTTTTAGTACCTACAACTTAAAACTGTAATTTGAACTGTATTTAAATTTGCAATTGATTATGGGAATAGCTATCACTTCTCAAAACGTTTGGAAAATACAACGAAGAACTGTTACGTACCTTTGTTTTTTCTGTTCATTGCATATACATATATAAACACAGGGTGGCTCGTAAGTCCGGTCTCAGAGTAAAATTTACTTTAAATTACATTCACAAAAGTACGTAATAAATTGGAACTAAAACATGTTCAAATTGATCTCTTATTTTTGGGACTTTTTTTTTTTTTTTTTTTTCAGGTAGAATAACACACACTGGCTAATATAGAAGCGAGTTACAGTAGTGAGGAAAAGACCTACGAGTGTAACTCGTTTAAAATAAATTTTCCTTTGAGACCGGACTTATAGGATATCCTGTGTATTTATTTATTTATTTATTTTTTATTTATTTATTTCTCAAGTTTGTAGAGTTTGGAATAGCTAATTCACCGTTAGTCAATAGATGCGAGAGTATATTACGTAATTATTTCATACCTTCTAATGGGGTAATTCTGTAACTAATTTGAGAAGTATCTTGAGCATGATACGGTACCTATTAAAATGAATTTCCATAAAAATTTTTAATAAAAACTAATTTGTTAACTTTAAATTGAACTAAAAATTAATTCTAAGTGGACCTATCTCGGTGTAAGGCCTTTGAAAAGTAGCGAAAGATTAATTAGATCGTTCGGTGACCAGGAACATTTTCGAGCGATTGCGAGACGATTTGAACTATTATTTTGATCGTTACATCTATCTAAAGTGAGTTAAAATAATTGTTTATAATCCTCACTATTTTTTGCTTCGTAAAATTTGCCTCGCAGTTGTAGTTTTAGTTAATCTTTAGTTCTGCATCGAGCGGCATATTCCTGGTGGCTGAACTAGGTTCTCTCTAATGGTAATTGGGTTGTGGGTAAGGTGAAATTCGCGAAGAAATAATAAGTACGTCAGAAGGCTTATCCAATTCCCCCACTGATTAATTCTTCTACTACTTGGCTAACCCTTAGTGGAAGTAAGAAGAGCTCCGCATCCCCGCCTCAGAGACCGATTCCTGTCGGCCTCGACGCAAGAGGAGACGTATAATGAGCGCCTCGTCGAGTGGAACAAGCCCCCTCCCAAACAGGGGCATCGCCCTCCTTTGCCCCCTCCCTCTAATACGGTTCCCCGTCCTGCCAAAACCCCTCCTCCTTCCGGTAACCTCCAATTCGGCCCCCAGTCCGCTTTTTCCGCCCCCACCAAGACCCCCTCAATGATGGTGAACAGCAGATCGAGTCCAAACCTGACTTTGGCCTCTCCTTCTTCAGGTACCCCTCCTACAGGTACCCCTTCCACAAGTACCCCTCCTACAGGGACTCCCCCAAAAGATTGCGGTACTAACAAAGAATCCAATCCTCGTTGCAAATTTTCTTCCTTAAACGCTTCTATGCCTAGTCTTGGAGTGTGTCACCTCACCAATAAGGGTGCAGAGGCACCCCCTTTGCACCCCAAGGCCTTCGGCTCCGTTCCTCCTTCGGAGAGAGTGAAGACAGGCATTAGGCACCGCCCTCTCGAAGAGACGAAACGCAACCCCAATCTTCCCAAATACACCTTCACCCCTTCGTCAGAGTCCTCCTGCAACAACATCTCTTTCTCTTCTTCGAGCGGTTCCATCTGCCGGTGGCAGTGGGAAGAGAGGCACCGGACGTCTGGACACGGTGTTGGTTGTCTTCCCTCGGCCGAAGGGGTTCCGGGCCCGCCAACTTGACCGGGGACAGCGGCATCGACTTGAGTTGTCAAGCGTGTGACGAGAAGCCATGGCGAAGTCTGGTCAACATATGCGACTACGAATACGTGTCTACGTCGTCGTCGACGACTCTCTCTCAGAGCTGCGGGAGTCCCCCTCCTGCTCTGCCCCCGAAGGGTATCCATACCCACAAACTACTGCTGGTGACTCGCTCGAGCTGCCCCTTAATGTGCCCGCAGAGTAGGATGAACTCGGAAGAAGAAAAAGAGGAAGAATCATCACCATCATCACCACCACACCGCGGTCGGATCCATCACCACTATGAACACCAACACAATCATCGCCACCGCCGCAGTTCACACTCCTTGGCTTCCTCCAAAACGCGCGCTCGATCTTCCCCAAACCTGTACCTCCTCCTCCATTCCTCCCCCGATTCTTCACCGTCTTCTCCCCTTCACTTATCCTCTCCTTCGTCTGCCGTTCTCATCGGTAACTGAGTGAGCTTAACAGGCTTAAGT
The DNA here is from genome assembly GCA_023014485.1 of Bathynomus jamesi. Classification (NCBI taxonomy): domain Eukaryota; kingdom Metazoa; phylum Arthropoda; class Malacostraca; order Isopoda; family Cirolanidae; genus Bathynomus; species Bathynomus jamesi. Next base: position 450,564 of record JAJOZX010003706.1, on the reverse strand, counting down.
GAGAGCCCACACTCGCTTTCACTACATTTCACCCAATTGTTTTGTTTTAATTACTCACGCTTCTTTTAATTATAAACACCCCTTTTTTTGCTTCATTTAGTTGGTTTGATATCTTCTTTTGTAGCGTTGTAGCGATTTTGTAGCTTGTTCCAGCACAGTTTGGTTTTTCCAGTTTTGTATCGCAGAATTCTGTACCAGCTTGTGTATATATATAAATAATTTTTTTTTTTTTATTATTTATATTTGGTTTATTTCTCCTTTTAGTTGAAACTTGAATTACTTTTAGTTTGTTGCATTTCAAAAGATGTGTTTCGTATTTAAATATATTATTTTTAATCCTTATTTTGAAGTTAGACTCGATATGAAATCGGTCCTTTTTTATGTTAAAAGATAAATTATGATTTGGTGGAGTTTATCAACATTATTATTCATAAATTTCAGTAAGAGGTGGTGTTAACAATCTTTTTAAATGGAATTTTAGACCCCTTTTGTTAAATTTCATGACCCAAATTTCTTTATAAAGTTGAAATAATTAAAAAAAAGTATGTATATATTTTTTTTTATATTTCTGAAAGGGTATTTATCCGTTAATTGCAGGAGTGCAAGATCAGAGGCGAGAAGCACTACCACCATCGAACCCCAGCCATCATCCTCTACCACCAACTCACCACCCTCAACATCACCCACCCCCAACTCACTATCCCCATCAGAAACACCCTCCACCCCATGCTCAACCAAGAATGCAGTCCTCCAAATCGGTTCCATCACTGAATAGTGAGTCCTACTCTTGGGTAGTAGATTTTTGTAGATTTAAGGCATGGAATACCGTTGTAAATACGTGATTTACGCTAGTTCTCCCTTTGTACCGTTAGATCAGCAATGAGGTTAAGCGACGTTGGGTCTGTTCAGTAATTGGATGGGGGACCATTCTCCTCCTCCTCCTTCAGATGATGTGAAGACCCGTAGATGATTCGGATACCACGTAAAGTCGTTTCAAGGTCCCTTTCGTCACATGACCACTTTAACCGTTACGAAGGTTAAACAACCCGAAATTGTTGTTGTTGTTGTTGTTGTTGTTGTTGTTGTTGTTGTTGTTAGGTTGTAACTTTATTTTGACAAGGTCTGGAAGGGCCGGTTGGATGTGGAATTTTGTCATGTGGGTAGTGGAAGATGAGGTTGGTGATCCACCGAGACACGCGTGAATAGATGCATGCGCGTACGCTTTACTTTGTGCCTCTTCTTTCCTCACTAACTACTGTATATTACATCAGAGTTGTTTCTGCCTTCTCACCCCAATTCGTTGGGAAATTAGTTTTTTTTAATAATGTAACTTTATACGTGTGTAAATAGGACGTTTGTTTTCCACCAGGTGAACTAAATAACAGCGGAACCAAATCTGGCTCTCACGAAGTGTTCAATCCCGCTTATTCTCGGACATCCTCTTCCACCTCTCTCTCTCAGTCACATCACCACCAACAACAACAACACAACAGCAGCAACATCATCATCATCATCATCAACACTACCCAATCAGGTCGAGGTAAGAAAGTCTTCCCCTTTGTTTAGTCATCGTTACTCTTCATGTTCAAATGGTTGGCATTAATTGCAGTTATCGTACTTTCAAAATTATTTTTTGGTTTCAGATCGACTCAAAATCTGAACGAAGGGGGCCCGTTGACCCTGACGGGGCGTCACCCTAGTAGTCCCGCTCTCAATAGCGAAGATGACAGACACTATCAAAATATAAGTTTCCACCAGGGTCCTCAGGACCCCCGTATGGGGTCTCAGAGGGGGGGACGGCCTCCCATATTTCCCTCCCAGCCCCCCATGGGTCAGCATGAGCAGCACCGCCCCACATCCGCCTTTATGCAGAGGGAAGACATGAGCAGAGGGGAGCCCATGCACCGACCCACATCGCAGCAGAACCTGAGGCAAGACGTACGTTTCGGGCTTATGACAGACGATTTGAGGAAACGCGAAGAACGGCCGCGCCACAACGGACATCCTGTACCCCAGTCTGCACCCTTGGGGAGTCCTGGATTTGCCGCAAACCCAGGGGCCAGTTCGAACCCCCCGTTGCAGAGACCCCAGTACCCTCGTGGACACCCTAAGTATAACCACCCTTATGGTGGCCCCCCCTCACAGATGTCACCCCACGCGCATCCGGGACAAATGTCTCCTCAGGGTTACTACCCCCAGTCTCCAGCTCAGGCTCCTGCGGGGTCCCCCCATGGAGTCGCCCCTCAGCATATGAGCCCCCAATATGCTAACTCCCCCCATGGTGCCGCAGTGAACATGAAGCAACCTCCCCCGACGGCCCCCAAACCGAACAGAGGCTCTGGCTCCTTCGGGCCCGACGCCCCCGAAAAACCTTCGAGGCAGACGTCGACGGAGGGTAGCCACGGCAAGCCGAATGGGCCCCCGCGTCCCCCTCCCCCCGAAGAAGGATACAGAGACTCTCCTCCGCCCCCTCCTCCACCTACTTCTACTCATCCTTTAATGCAGTCCGCTCCCCGCCCCGTCCCCTCTGGCACTAACTCCCTCACGAAAGCGGTGGCGATAAAGGGCCCCTGGGACAGGGATGAGAAGGAAAAGGTAAGTGCACGGTTGGGGGAAAAACTTTAGTATTCCTCAGTTCTCACAGCAGAGCGCTGCCCGAAATTCTTTTTCTCTTGCAAGTCAATTCAATTTTCTTACTTCTTCATTGTCAGTCTAAATCGGTTTCATTTAATTATCAATCATTATTAAATTCCTTGGGCGCCCGGTACCTCAGTGGTTGTGGTGAGGCTCTAGTTCGCTCCCATCTGATGGGCTCCTGGGTTGGGTTGAGTTTGTCGCTTGCCCTGTTGATGCTCAGGCTAAAGGTGACCCTTGACGTACACTCACGCCCACGTTGTGGGGAAACGAGCTTCCTGAATGAAATTCCACGTTAAGTTGTAGGTCCCCTCCGTCGCCTGACTTTCTTAGCCGTTTTAGGGAGAAGGTTAATCCCAAACATTATCATAATGGTGAATTTCCCCTTCAGTATGAAATGCGGAAACGTGAGGCAGCTCGCCGCTGGAGAGACGAACAAATCGACACCCTGGAGAACTTGGAGACGAAGACGCCTCAAGAGGAAGAGCGAATGAACACACTGAAACTGGAACGAGAATTCCAACTACGAGCCGAAGCTCAGCAGGATGAAGATGACGAGGGAGACGATGACGAGGATGACGAGGATGAAAGAGAGGAGTTGAGACGAGAATCTTCCTCGACCGTTTACCAAAGACAGGTGATTCATTCGGAGACTCAAAACAACGCTTGGCACACACTCACCGACTCCCGCCAGTCGAACGGCAGTACCAACGACCCCGTCGATGAAGAGCGCGGGAAGAGAGCCGATGAAATTCGGCGGAAACAGCAAGAGCTGGAGGCGGCGAAGGAGGCAGAAGAGAGGCTGCTGAAGGAAGCGCAGAGGAGGCAGGAGGAGGAACTGAGGAGGCAGCAGCAGCAGCAGCAACAACAACAGCACAACAACAACAGCAACAACAGCAGCAGCAACAACACAACAACAACAACAGCAGCAGCAGCGACATCAGTACCAAGCTTCTCAACGTCTAGATTCCTTGGTTGGGGCTCAGCTGAATGCCAACGGCCCCGTGAACGGAATGCGATCCGGTTACGGTGAACAGCAACCCCCAAGCACGAGCCCCCTGCCCCCCGAGAGGGGGTCCTCTTACACAGTCATGCACCAGCATCATCAGCAGGCAATGGAATCTCGGCAGATTGAGCCAGTCCACAGCAGGAGTCGACCCATTGATGCAGCACCCGTAAAGAGGGTTCAGTTCTCGGAAGTCTCTTCAGTGGAGACCCACATCACCTACGATACTAATGCTAACCAGGAGAAGACAGCTGTCAGGGAAGATCCGGATGTAAGTTCAGAGGAAGACAATTTATTTTAATTGTCAAAGTACTGTTAATAAATATAACACACACACACACACACACACACACACACACACACAATGATCTTCCGAATAACTGTAATCTGTACAGCGTGGTAAACAATGATTGATCCCCCCTGCACAGATGAAACTAATAGAGGTACAAAAAAACTGATTGTTGCATCTTTTAGACAATTTAATTCTACGTCTAAACAAAACCACTCGATAGTTGGTAGTGGTGCCTCCTTGTGCTTGGCTGACGGCTTCAAGTCGGCAAGGGTAGGAGGTGGAGAGACTCGAAAAGGTCAGTGTCGTATTCAAGATTTCGGAGGATTGTTTCGATGTGCTGCTCCATGGTCTGGCGGCAGAATCTTTCAGGATCCATCCTGAAAGACCGAGTGGAATCCCTGATGCTTGGTTGAACCACCAGCCACCCGATTCTGCCGCCGGACCATGGAGCAGCACATCGAAACAATCCTCCGAAATCTTGAATACGACACTGACCTTTTCGAGTCTCTCCTCACCTCCTACCCTTGCCGACTTGAAGCCGTCAGCCAAGCACAAGGAGGCACCACTACCAACTATCGAGTGGTTTTGTTTAGACGTAGAATTAAATTGTCTAAAAGATGCAGCAATCAGTTTTTTTGTACCTCTATTAGTTTCATCTGTGCAGCGGGAGGGTAATCATTGTTTGCCACCCCTTATATGTCATTCAACATGAATTTACTGTTCTAGAAAAATAAATTAAAGGCCTTCTACATTTTTTAAGTGTCCGTACGATTACTTCACTCTTTATTTTCCTTCATTTTTTCAGGATTTTATAAATGAAGCAGAAAATCTGATGAATTCTACATCTCCGAACAGAGGAACCGGAGGTACACCGGGAGTCATCGGGGCTCAGGAAGTTTACAGGTTAGAGTAGTGTCTGATGTTCCCCTAGTACGGGCCGAAGACCGGTTATGAAAGGAACTTTATCCGAACCTCGTTAATTGATCTCGCAACAGTTAGGGAATTGGGAGGGGGGACCAGATATAGATGTAGTGTTCGTGCGCGCACAAACGGTTCTCTCCCTGATGATATCTTCATTTGGGCATGTTCGATGAAAATAGTTTCCTTTTTGGTATGTCGGAGTGATGTGGGTATGGGTATTGTATTCGAGTAAAAGAAATGCCCTGTTTAATACACTATGACGACTCAAGGTAATTCATTCCATCCTACCCCTTTTTGCATAATTAATGGGTAACTAATTAAATTTGATATAATCCATTCTTGAAGGTTATCTAAAAATCTAGAACCAGGGGAATTTTCTTTTTCCAGTTTCCAGGAAATGGCTTTGAATAAAGAAAGGCGTGTTCGAGTCTTATTTCCATATGGAGGGGCAAGAAATTTAACAGTAATTATCCGGGCCATAACTCCATATCTCGCAGTATTGTAGTGAAATTAGTATCTACGTTCAGAGACGACCCAGAATGGTGACTGATGAAACGACAAACATTGCCGGATATGGAATTACAGTTCGCATAATTACTTAAACATCTTTTAGACTTTATTTACAGCCATTTCCTGGAAACGGACAACTAAAAATTGCCATGGTACCCAACTGGAATATTCATTTAAAAATTAATACTGGAAGTTGTAGCACAATAATGATAATTAAAAAGGCGGGAGGCAACAGCCAGGAAGTTCACCTTTAGCCCGAGCATTAACAGGGTAAGCGGCCAACTCAATTTATCCCAGGAGCCAGCAGGCGGGAGTGAACCAGAGTCCGCCATCGTAACCGCTGAGCTACCGGGTACCTTGTAATATTTTATGCTAAGCAAGTAATTACGAGTACAATACTATTAAAAATGTGAAATAAATTATTACATTTAAAATCAGTCTTCAAAAGAACTGCTCGAGTTTCATAACTGTATGTAGACCTCGTAGTATATGCGGAGGAACTAATCTTGGAACTTAAAATAATAATAATCCTTTTCCCGCAGAGACCCTAGGCAACGTCGTCTCATGGAGCAGGCGCAGAAGGCAGCGGCCTCTCGCAGCCCAGGACCCGAGAAACTCACCTTCAGAGAGAAAATGAAAATGTTCGCCATGGAAGCTGAAGAAGGAGACACTCCGAAAGACAAACTGAAACATAGTAAAGCGCAGAGGGAGATTGAACATAGCAACTCGTGAGCCACTTCTCCCAAACTTATCACTCGTCACTCGGTCGAAACTTGATGACTCTTAAATTATGTAAAACTTTTCAACTTCTCAAGTTGTCACGCGAAACATTCAAAAAAGTGCGGTTTTCTAGTAACTTCTCTTTGAAACTGATGAAGTAGTTGACATTTGTTACTTGTCACTTAAGTTTGTCATCTTTTCACTGGTGAGTTATTACGTTAAACATCACTTCATACCTCGTTCGAGATGTTTTTCGTGACAGTGGCCACAGTTTTCAGGAAACTTGTCACGCCAGACTTGAATCTTGACATAATGTACACGCAATTTTGTTTGTACTCCAAATCGTTATTGTATTCTGTAGAAATATTTTACTTATTATTATTATCATCTTTAAGGTAATTGAATACTTTTGTATTTACTTCCAATTATTATTAATTAATAATAATTAGCATTTAATTAAATTTCAGAGACCTATTTACCTTCCATCTTATAATAGACAGCTATTTGATCGAATTACATGTTTATATATGTTTGTAGCCTTTGATAAATTTACCTAGTTATATAATATATATATATATATATATATATATATATATATATATATATATATATATATATATATATATATATATATAATAAAATTAGTCGCTTTTATTGTATATTAATTTGTACATAAATGGACACACACCACACACACACACACCACCACACACACACACACACACACACACACACACAACATACATCATAAAGTATTATCAGAAAGGGAAAAAAATATTTTTATTATTGGTGCTGTAAATACTGATCTTGCTTCAAAATACTCCGACCCCAAGAAGACAAAAGGACCATACTTGATTATTCAATAACTGATAACTGAAAAGTTTCTTCAAAAACAATTGCAAATAATTGTACAGCTTTGGTTCAGATAATTGTTTATTCTATTTTAAGACTTTGGTGTTGTTGTACCTGGATTATATTATTCCATTTTTTTTTTTTTTTTTTTTTTTGTATTGTACAAAAAAATTTTCAAAAGGATTTTTTTTTTTTTTAATTTGAAACTACAGCTGTATTATTATTTATTATTATTATTATTATTATTATTATTATTATTATTATTATTATTAGAATTTGTTTTTGTTCAGATGTTACATAATATTTTTATAATAGATTTGTTTCATGTTTTCTTTAATATCTATGCCATTACGTATTTAATACTATGCTTAGTATTCCATTGTAGCAATACAAATATCATCATTGATTTAGGCACTTATTATGCTGTTAAGTGACAGTGCCTTCACTTAGCTATTAATGTTGAAGAAATTATATCTATATTAGGCTAAAGAACGTTCATATGTATGAAGCTTTGTGATTCTATTCAATATCGAGTATTAGATTGGGGAAGTAGGGATATAGATGCTCGATCTGTGATAAAGATTTATCCCGTCTAATGCTCGGCTGTTTTAAAAATAAATATTACACCTAAATATTTTTTACTTTGGCACCCCACTAACCGACATGTTAGCTTCATGAAGAAAACCCTTCATCTACTACCTTTTCATGCAAGGTAACACCAATATATACAGTATGTATATATATATATATGTAATTTTTTTTTAACTAAATAATATTGGATTTAAAATGTAAAAATATCTTCCTTCCTCTACTCGCGTTTGCCGGTTGGATTTGAATTGAATGTCCATTGGCTCTAGTGCAGGGTCGAGTTCGAATTCTGGTGAGGGCTAAATTTTGCAAAAAAAAGTTCTGTTCATAATAATAAAAAAAAAATATATATAGAATATAATATATAAAATGGTAATACCAGTCTCCATACGAGGGACAATGGAATATATATAACTGGTATTTGAGGGCTCTCCAGTCTGGGATTCAGTACCATAAAAAGAAACTGCAGTTCACATCCTACGTCTTGTATTTGAAGTGCAAACCAACTATAAATCGTGCAAAAGTGTTTTCTAACGTCTGGTAATCTTCAAACCCACTTAAAGACTGCTTGTGCTCCAACTCTTCAATGTATTATGAAGCCTTAACACTGTATGAAAGTGTAAATGAGAACTGTAACTACATTGAAAAGATTATAACTCATTAACAAGGCTTGAACAGGATAAAGAATCACATTATAGTTCAGAGTTTACAGCGCAAGGGTTAGTAAACTCTTACTGGTGTCTTTTGTTATTCGATTACAAACAAAATCTGACTTAAAATGCTCGACTCCTAACCAAATAGAACTTATCTCAACCCAATCGAACAACTCAACGACATATAAACATTGTATAAATTATCCATATGGAATAGTAACAGAATGATATCTGAAAATGTTTGTCACTTCTCGGTATTTCAGAATGTTTGGTTTATATATTTTAATCCTTTCGTTCACGAGTATTTTTTTTAAAGCCAAAAAGTAAGATTTATTGTTATCTAAAATATTTAGTTTTGGTAAATAGTCAGTTGCACGCATTTTGAGTTCCTTTGCCGACAACTAAACAATCTGTATAATCATGTAGAAGAATTTGTAGGAAAGTTGCATTTTAGTACGAATTATATTATTTCTGGTGGGTCATTATAGTCTCACTGGTATTGAATGGGTTAAGGTCCATTTAGGTTACTGGAAAAATCTGGGGACTTCCTTTCAAATATAGAATGAAAATATGAGTGATTATAAACGGGAAGAGATATTAACGAACGCTATACAAAACTTTATCATTTGAAATTAAAACCAAGAATTAAGAGAACTGTATAGAACTATATTCCTCATCCTTTTATAGCGAGAAGATCAGCTGAAGCTAAATTTTGCTTATTGTCAGTTCAACACTGCTAAAATATCATCTTCAAGGATACGACTTTATTTCCATCTCAATGACCCTTCGATTTGGAGGACGTTTAACACCCGTTAAACCAATCGAATCCCATCAAGGCATGGTTTGTTAGTCCCGCTGCAAGTAATGTATGTGATAGCTCCATTTCTTTTAAAATGGGGACTTATTTTTTCAGGATAGTTGTGTATCGCTCGTGTTAGCGCCCTCTGTTGGACGAAGAACGTAAACGAAACAATCAACCAACCAACGGTATGTTTCTGTAAATTAGTGAAACAGTGAGCATGTGAATTCGAAGGAGATCGTGTGTAGTTTTTCTGATATTTGTTTCTAAAGGTGTCAATGCTTATTTTAGTTTTAATTAAACAATTTTAAAGTAATCTTAATTCACCATTTTTTAAACCACGCTTTGAATGGAAAATAAGTGCGATATTAATCATGGTGTTTTCTGTATAGTTTAAATTATATACAACAGGTAAGCATACTTAACTTTCACTGAAGGAGTTCGACTAATTTCACAAAAAATTGACCCTGGCTATAAGTACATTGGCTACACCATGTAATACACCATCACAGTATATATAGACTTTAATAAAATAGGACCTAACCTAACTTGCATAACCTAAAATAGAGGATCATCTATATACATATATTTTTTTTTATGCCGAAAGAGGGGCCGCAAAAATGTCCCACCCATAGGAGGTGGAGGAGGAAGAGAACCGAAATCAAGCTTAAAAATGAGAATCTTGGTTTCATTCACTGCAGATTTTTAAAAATACTATATACACACACTTCTTTAGGTAATTTTATGCGCAGAATTCAATTTTAGCCTTTCTTAATTAAAACGTAAATTAACTAAAACTAAGATACATAAACCTTAACCTAACTAAAATAGAAGGTAAATTATACCCAGCCACCTTTAGCCTAAATGAATGCAATATCTTCCACGAAAATCATATGATATCTTGTTTTGAAAGTATACAATACCATTTTCAATTTAGGATTGCCAAGTGTCCTTTATTTCAAAGGACAGTTCTTTATTTCAGCTCATGTGTCCTTGTCCTTTGATAAGCTCGGAAAGGACGCCATATGTCCTTTAATTCAGTAATTGACTCTCAAAATTTTATTCATCACTAAAAATTTGAGACGGAGATGTTTTCAAACTTAATTAATTCGATAATCGGGAGATGTGATTTCTAGTAAATCAGAGTTGGCAATCCTGCCCCCATTGCCCGTTGCCATTGTCATCCTTGCTGGAGAGGAACGAGGAAGGCATCGCCCGCTAACATATTTTTTGTGCTTTGCCAAATTGCCATATTAAACCGGCTTCATGAGTTTTTGACGTGATTCTATTTTTTATGAGTTGAAGAATATCTTCAGATGAATACTTAGGTAAGAATACTTAATTATATACTAGGTTTCCCTCTCTTAGAAAGTTAGAAAACATTATTTTACGTGTCGCGCTACTGAAAGTTAAGGCTTGTTCGTGTCTAATTTTAAATGTATGGTTTGAAATGTATAAATATTTTCAAAGTGGTGTCCTATGCTTTGTCGGAGCCTGGAACATCAGCATATTGCGAAAGAATTTTCAGTGTAATGAATGCTAAGTGGCGAGATGACAGAAACAGATCTTCAGTAGAATTAATAAAAAGTGAACTTTTGATTTATTTCAATTTAAAAGACAATTGTGCCGATTTTGCTGGCAAAATAAAAAATGATACAGCTTTACTGAAGGCTGGTCGAAGTCAAGATAAGTACAATTTTATAAATAAATAAAGGCTTCATTCATTATAATGATTTGTAAATATTTTCCTGTCTTTAATTCACAAAATATAATAAAGAAATTTAAAAATGTTTACATTTCAATACAGTAGTGCGATTTTACAAGTGTACTACTTTCTAGACATATTTTATCTATGAATATAATAAAGAAATTGTAAAAAATATTGCATAAGTAAATTTTTATCATGATAAGCAATGGAATATACGTTAGCGTGCAAGTGTCCTTTATTCAAGATCTGTTGACTTGGCAATCCTACTTTTCATAAGCTGCTAGGCTTTAGGCTTACTGACGTTAAGCAGTTAAGATATCGGTTGACTTCACAGTGAAAATGGATGAAGAATTTAATTCGTGTAAAGTTGCATAATTAATAGATTGCATACAGAAGAAAATGCAGTACATTTTTTACAGGAGTGGAACATAATACCAAAAGAAAAAGAATGTCATGTAAAATGGTGGCTCCGGAACCTGCACGCAGGTTCTGCAGCTTACAGGCTATGGAACCTGCGCGCGGGTTCCAGAGCCCATATACATGTAATAGCTACAGAACCTGCTAGACTCCAGCAAGGATTTCAAACTGTTCGAAGTGGCTCCTTGGCCAGTGTGCCGGCCGTGTAGCCTACAGAATACATGGCCGGCATAATATATATATACATACAGTGGCGGTCCTAGCTTACATGACGCCCTGGGCGAACCTCACCTTCAGCGCCCCCCCCCCCCCCCCCTGTTCGCCAACACACACACATTCGAATCCCCCCAAAATAATGGACAGACATAACTCTTTCACAAATAACTTTTTATTGGACTAATTGTTGGAACTTCAGAACCAAAACAAAGACTCAAATTTCTGAATTTTACAAATCCTTCATCACGTAAATAGAATAACTCACTTAAGAGAATGTAATTATGATACTATGAACAGGAAAAATACAAATTAAATTGCACAACTGCCATAAATAAACTAGAGAATCAAATTTCTAAATTGTACAAATGCTCTATCACATAAATAGAATAAGACACTTAAGAGAGGGTAATTATTATGCTACACTTTGAACAAGAAACAAAATAAATTGCACCACAGCACAACTGCCATCTAAAGCCTGACTCTTCTTACCTTCCTTGATGCAAAGTCATGAATTAAATCATCATATGAAATCTGCTCAGCAATTGTATGATTTATACTGATGATGGCCAGACCGGTAAGGCGTTCCTGTGACATAGTTGACCTCAGGTAGGATTTGATGAGCTTCAGCTTTGAAAAGCTCCTCTCTGCTTCAGCAACAGTGACTGGAAGAGTAAGACCAATTCTGAGAGCAGTCCACAAATTTGGATATATTTCAGAGAGCTCCCTTTCATGGATAAATGTCAGCAGTTCAAGCAAGGATATGGTCTTTGATGGCAAGTCAGGCAAGTTCTTCAGCTCCTGTGCAAGCTCTCTGCCATCCAAGTCAGATTGTCCCTTAAAGTGTAGTGTAGTACTAAGGTTCACACATTGTTCTGTCAGCTCCTCAAATGTGAGATTTTGGAAATGTGACAGCACTCCAAACTTCTCTCCCACAATTTCCAACGTGGAAAATCTTTCCTGAATGGCTGATGTTGCAGCATCAACCACTGCATTGAAAAATGTCACCTCCAGCTTCTTCAAAGCATCAATCAAGGGCTCATCAGATGCTTCATAGGAGAAGTGCCGCTTTGTGGACCTCAGCCGTTTTTGTTTTAACACAGCCTCCACATTCATTTGTTCACAGATATTTGTGGCTGCCATTTGTGCAGCCACAAAACCTGTTGCCCTGTAATTGCGGAGACCTCTCTCTGTTTTTTTTAGGAGATTTACTGCAACATCAACGTGCATGCTAGGAGACTGCATCTGCTTGCTCACATGCTGAATTTGGCACAACAGGTCATGCCACACCACTGAACAAATGGCGAAGCGGTATGACCCAACCTCCTCTGACAGAGATTGAGCCTCGACCTTTATTACAGAGTCTTTGGTGTGGTCCCTCACCTCGATCAGTGCATCTCTCACTGCAGCTTAGTGTGAAGATTCGTTCTGTAATAAATAATATACATTTCACTATTTAACCAAACCCAGAAAAATAACATTACATATGTTAAAGTATGGGCCTTTATTCCCAATAATATTAATCTGGAAGCATTTTGCATTGTTTAGGTCTTTTATGGGAAGGTTTATGGAAAATGCAATAGATGGTTTTTTATTAATAAAAATATATTTATTGATCTTTTATTATTTATTTTATTTTATTTTTTATTTTTATTTATTTCTTTTTTATTTATTTATTCTTATTTTTATTTTTATTTTTTTGCAGGCGCTCATGCCGCCCCTCCACAAATGCCGCTCTGTGCGGCTGCCCATATTGCCCATATGAGGAACCGCCACTGTATACATATACCTTTCAACCTTTCAGAGGTTCCGCGCGATGATTCCTCATTTCACGAAGGTCAAGCTTGTCGCCCCTCCTCATATATATATATATATATATATATATATATATATATATATATATATATATATATATATATATATACACACTGTATATGCGGTAGCTATAACTAACATGCACGCATTTGGTAAAAGTTGCTTAAAATTAATCGAAACAAACCTACGTGAAAATTATCGAATGCCCGGTTAGGTCAACTGTACGCCCTTGAGGGATTTGATGATTGGGTAGGTTAAGTCGTGTTATTTTAGTTTAAACTAACAAAAATACCAAGACTTAACCTAACCAATCATTAAAGGCGTACAATTGACGTAACGGGCATTCAGTTGACGTAACTGGGTATTCAATTGACGTAACTGGGTATTCAGTTGACCTAACTCGGCATTCAATTAACCATAGTGTAGTGTATCATACATGGCACCTATATTTATCGTTCATGTATGTAATCTACTTCATATTATTTACGATTGATAATTCACTGGGGAACAAAAAAAATTGTTTTTCTTGGTGCCTGAGATTTTAGACCTTATTCATGATATTTTCATGCCACTGATTCAGAAAATATCATCCATTTTGTTCTAGCAGCTCTAGTTTTTGAGATATTACATACGTCATTACCTACTTTATTACCCTTCTGGAACGGTATTATGAGTTGCTCGTAAATCTAAATGCATCTGTATAATTAAATTGTAGCTATGATTTTGCTGATGTTGCTGTTTTGCATGTGTATTGTACATGTACTAACGTGAATTCTTTCCTGTTACAGGTGTTGACATGGCTTCATCACGAAGAAAGTGTTTAAATCATCCAGATGTGTTTTGTTTTATCTGCGAAGAGTACACGTTCATTGAACAGAGAAAAACTATTACTGATTTTGTGAAAAAAGCTTATTTTGCCTATTTCAAAGTACAACTAGGGGACCATACCAATGGTATGGAGAGAACAGAGAAACCACAGTGATGACTGTTACTTTTGTTTGGTGAATATAAAGGGCATCAATGGACGTATCCTGACATAGACTCAGCTAGACGGCCTGTTTCACATTCAGATGAGATACCTGTCCCATCATTCAGCCATCTTCCAGAGCTCCCTCAAGAAGATGATGAATCTGCTACTGACAAAGAAAGCATATGTGGGCAAAATGACAGTGATTTCGAAGGACCGTCATCAGTTGCAGAAGGTTTTAGTCAACACGAATTAAACGACCTCATAAGGGACTTAAGTCTTTCGAAGAAATCGTCTGAATTGTTAGCTTCCAGGCTGGGAGAAAAAATTTACTGCTGCCGGGAACCAAAATCACGTTATATCGCGACAGAGAAAGGATTTACTGCCCTTCTTCTCAAAGAGAACGATTTAGTTTTCTGCAACAATGTGCGCGGATTGCTGATGAAAATGGGCATATCGGAATACACACCAAGTGAATGGCGGTTATTCATAGATAGCTCCAAACGGAGCCTAAAATGTGTTCTACACAACGGCAACAGTTACAGATCAATCCCAATTGGTCACTCAGTCGGTATGAGAGAAGAGCACGGGACAGTCGCCCTAGTCCTAGAAAAGATATCATACCGAGACCACCAATGGGTGATCTGTGTGGATCTGAAGATGGTGAATTTTCTCCTGGGCCAGCAGAGCGGGTACACCAAGTACCCGTGCTTTATATGTCTCTGGGACAGTAGAGCTAAAGATGAATAGTGGGTGAGAAGACAGTGGCCTCTGAGAGAAAACATGGTGGTTGGAGAAAAAAATATCATCAAAGAAGCTTTGGTTGACAGAGAAAGGATCATATTGCCACCACTGCACATCAAACTAGGTTTGATGAAACAATTTATAAAGGCTTTGAACAGAGATGGGACGTGTTTTGGCTACATATGTAGAAAATTTCCTGCGCTGAGCATGGAAAAGCTGAAGGCAGGTATTTTCGATGGACCGCAAATCCGGGAACTCGTGAAAGACCCGCGTTTCCAAGATTCAATGGACAACATTGAGGCACGTGTGTGGTCATCGTTTAGTATGGTTGTGAAGAATTTCCTTGGGAACTATAAGGCCGATAACTACGGTGAACTAGTGGAGAATATGCTCTCTTCTTTTTGTAAACTTGGCTGTAAAATGAGCATCAAACTGCATTACCTCCACAGTCATTTGGATCGTTTCCCAGATAACCTCGGTGATCTAAGCGAGGAACAGGGTGAACGATTTCACCAAGAACTAAGGACCATGGAAGAACGGTACCGCGGACGATGGGATACTCACATGATGGCAGATTACTGCTGGAGCATCCAACGCGAATGTCCTGGCACATCTCATCGCAAGAAATCTCAGAAACGCGGTTTATGTGAGATGTCTCAATGAAAGAACTTTTTTTGCCGTTCGTGTCTCAAGCTTGTTTGAATTTAAGAAATATTTTTCGTACCTTATGCTTGTTTGATGTTAATACACTATTTTTGCTGACATTCATCATACTTTTGTATTCAATTGACAACAACAGTGATTGCCAGTCAGCAATTATATAATATTATATACATTATATAGATATATATCATATCTTGATAAGCAGAGCTGATGGAGAAAAACTAATGTCATTTTTAGAATCAGCGACCTCAATATACCCAGAAACAGGTCTAACATCTAAGTCACCAAAAGTTGTGTTCCCCAGTGATAATATAGCCTCGTACTATTGAGTGTTTTCGTGCGGCTCTGGAACCTGCGCGCAGGTTCCATAGCCTGTAAGCTGCAGAACCTGCACGCAGTTTCCGGAGCCACCTCGTATATGATAACCTAACGTTAACGTAACCTAAATTTATGTGGAGAAAAAGAAATAAAAATACTGATTTATTGAAAACAACGTTAAAACGACATTTCAAACTTTTCTTTAAATGCTAGACTAACCCGATATGTATAGTTTATTTTCTACTTTAGTTAGGCTACGGTTCATGTATCTTAATTTTGTTTAATTCAAGAAAGGCGAAAACTGAAATCTCCGCACAAAATTATCTGAAAAAATATATCTTTTTATTACAAATCAGTAATGAATGAAACCGAGAAGACCCCAAAATGGTTTTTTTTTTAAATTTTGAAAAGATTATGTAGTGCGTACGATGCATGTGTGTGAAGTGAGGAATAGAGGGAAAAGTATGTATTTTCGGAGTATGCTGGAATGCTCACAGGGATTGATGAGAGAGAGAGAGAGAGATGAGCTGAGGAGGACTGTGTCAGGAGAAACGGGAGTTCAGCACTCCGTCTCCCGACTCGTGTCTTTCCCGGAGTACTTCCCTGGTCATCAATTGGTGTCTACAGTCTCCTCCTGCAGGCCCGTATCCAGGATTTTCCATGGGGTTGACGGGGAGTGAGTCTTATTCAACGGAACTCGTATAAAAGAGTATATATAGGAAAGAGGCATACATTAGGAAACCATTCCTATCTTTGACATTTATTCACTATTATTATATTAATAATTATCATTTTTTCATATACGTTATTCATGCTTACTTTACTAAAGTATATATACATAAATAATATCCTTTTAGGAAGCGGGTAATAGCCAGACACCATTTTCTTTATATTGTTAGGAATGATCACTCCTAATAGCTAAAAATAGTGTACAGTACTTTGAAAGTTTGGCGGAACTCGATGTTCTGTGGGAGGGGGGGGGGGGGGCGCCACCCTCGCCTCCTCCCTATGGCTACTGGCTTGTCCTGGATATATACATATTTTTTATTTGAATAACCTTTATTATTAATAAAATAAATACAGTACTTTTACAATTTACAGTGATGTAAATTTTGAAGTTGGCCTATTTATTTTATTTGACTTGGCTCTTCCTCTTCTGTTAGGCTATACCTGTTAATCACACAATCTCATCAACGCTCTCCACTGTCTTCTGTCCATAAGCATTCCGTTTTGAGTATTAGCCATTGCGTTATTCTACCTGCAACAAAAAAAAAAAGGGTCCCAAAAGAAGCCATTAATTTGAACATTTGTTTTAGTTCTAATGTATTACATTTGTAAATTTAATTTAAAATAAATTTTCCTATGAAACTGTACTTATGGGATACCCTGTATATTAAAATATAATTTAAGGTGTGACGTTTTTATGAGGGTAATTTAGTTCTTTTCCCAAACACTAGATGGCAGAAAAACTAATATCGAAGTAGGCGGAGTTTCTGAGCTTGTGATAAATAACCTTTGGTAATAGGTAGCCTTATAGCCAGGGTGGTGTATCGAAGCCAAAAAAAATAACACGATACTCGATACATTGACAAAAATGTATCTCGTTACGATATATGTATCGCGATACGATATATATATATATATATATATATATATCAGTGGCGACTGGCGTATAGGAGCGATGGAGCGGTCGCTCCCCCTTGCTTGAAACGATAAATATTAATTTAACAGATAAAAAATATATTAATTTTAAGATATTAAAATAAATATTCTTGAAATATATTTTAAAAATTCATGTGGCATATCTTGATTCATGAGGCATTTTGAGTAAGCCTTCATACAGTACATAATATTCTAAACTTATAGCATAGCTTCAAACAGCGTACCGCTGTTTGAATACAAAATAATATTGCAGCCGAATGGAGCGATAGATTTTTCGCTCAAGTAAATGTAAATTATATTTTACTGTTGTAATGAAAATATAAGTACAATCGCGAATTTTTTTTATAATAACAACTTTATTTTTACTAATAGTTACTTCAGTAATAATGATATAAGCCATTTATATGTATTTTATTGAAATTATTACTTATTTGTAATTAACTAGAATTGTACGTCTGGCATAGCCGCATATGTTAATACAAGTACTCTTGTGAGCGGCAGTTGGATTCGCGCTAGCCTATTGTGAGTCCGTGTTGTCGTACAATTTTATGAAATCGCACCCCCATACATTTATACCACGAGTCGCCACTGATATATATATATATATAACTCATTTACTTTCTAAAATCTGCCTATTTCTTGTTTTTCCCTGAAGATGTGAATATATCACGAAAGCGCTCGAACTTCGTGTTTCTTTTTCCTTTTCCCTGTGGTTTGCTTATATATATATATATATATATATATATATATATATGGGATGAATTTCACAATTAAACACGTGAAATGAATGAATGATGTAAATCCACAAGGAAAATGAAAAATGATTCCAAGGAATGATATATATCATATATGACATTATAAAGCAGCTAAATTACTGAATTACGCGCTGGTGACCAAACTTCCTCAAATCTCCATGCAGCGGACTGTCTACGGTTGACCAGACTGGCAGTCGACGGCCTGTTGCGTGGCACGGTCAGAACCGATCGGTTCCCGGGGCCGGACCTATTCTCAGCGTGCTATTTTTTCATTTACGGGGAGCAATTGCGTGCTCCTCTTACTCTCCGGCGACATTAAGACTAATCCAGGCCCCACTACAACTTAGACATGTCACCATACACAAAGACATAGACACAATAGCACCATGAGACACATACAGAAGTATAACATTAACATATTACAGTACAACGTAAATGGCCTCACAAACAAAATCATGCAGCTTAGAGAATTCGTCCACAAACAAAACATTCACATAGCACTTATACAAGAAACAAAACTAAAACGCACACACAAAACACCCACCATCCTTGACTTCACGGCGATCCGTCAAGATCGTACTGGGGGTCACGGGGGTGGACTCATCACTTACGTAAAAGTATTAGCTACACTGATGCCACCCAAAACATTACAAACACAATCCAAGCAGATAACACGATAGAAATACAGGCAGTTAACATTAAAACGCGCGCAAAACACACCACCACACTAATCAACATTTACATCCCACCAGATAGTTCACCTCAGGTGCCAGCCAATTACAATCCACAGTTACACAATCTGGCCTCTCTCACTAATGTCATCTTAGGAGGAGACTTCAACGCTAAAGACACTAGTTGGTACCTGCACAACCAAAGCAACACCAGAGGCGCCAATATAGCCACACAACTAAACAGCCTCTTCATTCTTAACAATACGGAAGAACATACACACATACCACATCAAGCAGGATACTCAAACTCCTCCCCAGACATAACGTTCTGTTCCCCCTCACTAGCAACACATACACACTGGAGAACAGAAAAACAACTGTCATCAGACCACCTGCCCATCATCATTACAACATGTTCTACACTGCCCCAACAGCCTTAGGCACAGTTACAGAAATTACAAGAAAGCTGATTGGGAATAGTTCAAAATACAGACTGAGGAACAATTCACCTCATTAAACAGCACACCCATCATAAACATCAATACAACACTCAAGACATTTAATCAGATCATCAATAATGCAAACAAATACATACCCAAGGGCAACATTAGGAAATACAACCCAAATTACACTAGAGAAATAGTCCACCTCATAAGACAACGTAACAACCTCAAACATAACACAAACACCACACATAGAAGCCATAAAACAGCAGATACAAAGCTCAACACAGAAATAAACAAGCTCAAAGAAAAACAAACAAACATTTAGGGAATTCATAACAACACTAAACCACTCCACAGATACATCCAGGCTATACAAGACTATAAACGGCATTACCCACTCTAACAGCGGCATTCACACCTCACACGCGGCTATCTGTCGCAGCCAAAATAATATCCCAACATATACACAACAAGCTAACATTCTAGTTAATCACTACGCAAAAATAAGTCACTTAAACAGAGACAACAACCAGAAACACGCAGACAGACAAACAGCCAGACACAAGAAAACCTACAGACTCGACACGACCACTACACCCTTCAATACAGACCAGACCACCAAGATCATCAAAAACATTAAGAATTCGAAGGCGACTGGACAACACTTGGGCCCACAGGGAATACTAGCTTTCACAAATATCAGCACATATTCATATCAACACTGTATTATTCCTGACATATGGAAACAAGGTAAAATTATTACACTACTCAAACCAAACAAAAATCCAACAGAACCAGCTTCCTATAGACCCATTACTTTACTATGCACACCTTCCAAAGTAACAGAAAGACTAATCTTACAAATCACCAACCCACACATACCACTATCGCCTACTCAAAATGGATTCAGACCTCACCACTCAACCACGACATTACTCACGAACCTCACGCAGCATATCATGGATGGCATCAACTCCAGACGACCAGCTCAACGTACACTATTAGCAACAATAGACATTAGTAAAGCACTTGATGCTATCCCACGCTTCCCTCTCATAAACAGAATACTCAACACAAACATGCACAATAACACCAAAAGGTGGCTGAGCAATTATCTTTCAGGAAGATACTCGCATGTCACATTTAATGGCAAGTCATCCAAAAACAAGCTTTTTCCGAACGGGGTTCCTCAAGGCTCTGTTCTCTCACC
>JAJOZX010003706.1:362500-425000 GCA_023014485.1 Bathynomus jamesi | reverse complement strand
AACAACAACAACTGAATTACTTTCTATTTTTATTGAATTTTACAAACAGTGACTTCTCAAACAATTTATCAGACATTCTGTTTCTCTTTGAAGGAGAGAGATTTCCAGCTATGCTAAAAAGTGTCGTCTCAACCGGAGCACTTGATGGCAGTGTGGTGTTGTATTTTATGAACAGTTCTTTTATCAAAGGATACATGTGTAATTGTTGAATGTCTGATGAATTATTCGCTAAATAATTAGATAATTCTTGACGAGGTTTGTTCACTGACTGAGTCTATGATAAAGTATCGCGTTACTGACACTTATTCGTATCGTATCTTTCGATACGATACAAATAAAAAATGTGTCGCGATACGATACAAGATACAGAAAATGTATCGTGATACTGTATCGCGATACGATACAAGATACAGAAAATGTATCGTGATACTGTATCGCGATACTACGCCACCCTGCTTATAGTTCCTAGCTTAGGTTAACTAGGCTAATAACACTGGTCAACACTCATTTTATTGCCAATCATATTAGAGTGATTTTGGGGTAACTTTGTGGTGCTGATTCCGAATATGACATCGATTTTGCTAGATTGGCTCTAATTTATGAGATAATTGGTACCCCATTGAAACGCGTAAAAATGCAAAAAATTTAATGTTCAGGCGGAGCCTACTTACAAATCGCATTGAAATTGTCTCAAATCATACAAAAGTAAACACATGAAATACATAATGGCATTTTATTCGGTCTCACCATCTAGAATGTTCCGGTAGTTTCCCATATGCACGCGTTATGGTTACGTTTCCTATTAATTGAGGGTATTCATTATCTCAAGAACTAGAGCCAAATCGGAAAAACTACTTTCATTTTGGAATTCAGCAGCCCCAAAATACCCTAAATTCGTACGAATTTCCTTGGCAACGAAAAAAAATTTTTTTTTGTTGAGCTGTGTTATCGATTAAATTGAGATGTGGGCATGACTGGGCTACTTCAGAAGCTTTAAATTCTTTTGTTGAAGTTATTTTATGGTGTTCTTACTCTTATATTTTGGGTCATTATCTTGTTGCAGTGCCCAGTTGCGACCCATTCGCAACTCCCGAACTGAAGGCAATACATTTTCTTCTAGAATTTCCTGATATTTCTTCGAATTAAAGATTCCAGTGATGATGACAAACTTTCCTGGACCAGAAGCACTAAAGCGTCCCCAGAGAAGCAAACTGCTACCACAATGTTTAATCGTAGCAAGGTTTTTTTTTTTCCTCGAATGCAGTATTTGAATTTCGCCAAACATACCGTTGCTTGTTCTTCCCAAATAATTAAATTTTGGTCTCATCTGTCAAGAGAACTTTTTTCCAGAATGCAAATTCATCATTTTGATGATCCTTGGCGTTGTTTTAAACGAGCTTCTTTGTGCGTTTTTCGTAGCAGAGGTTTTCCTCGTGTAGCTCTTCCATGCAGACCACTCTTTCTCAATGTACGACGTACGTACAGTAGACGGATGGACGGCGATTTTAGTCTTAATGTTTGTCAAATATGACCTGCAGTGGATTCGCAGCAACCATTCTTTCAATTCTTCAAGCTGTACGTTCTGAAATCTTGCGAGGTCGTCCACACCTTGGTAGAGTTTTGATTGTTCCAAAGCCTTCCATTTCTTTATAACTCCAGCAACCGTCGTAAATAGAATTCGAAGTTCTTCTATCTTCATATAACTCTTTCCAGACTCGTGTGCAGCAATAACAGATCTCTTTAAGATATGTAGACTGCTCTTTACCACGACGACCCATAGCTTACTAATGACTCGTACAGTCATCCGTCTTCCATGAAAATTCATAGAGAAAATTCTAGAATTCAAAATTGCCAACAGTCTCTAATCAATAAACAGCCAACTACTGATAAAAAAATTAAATTCTTCAAACCTGAGGTGGACACAAAGTATTAAATATTTTAGTAAATAAATGTACGAAAACTTTTTTATTTTAACTTTTTTTTATTCTCCTCAAATTCTTTGAGTTTTACATTATATGTCGGAGTTAAATTAATTTTTAATTTGTTAAAATTATCCAAACGAATGGTAAACTTTTCATAACTATCCTCTGCGTGGTACAAAAGATAAGGACGAATAGACCTGAAATATTTCTCTGTACGAATACTTATGAGCGTTACTGTGTATATATATTGCTTAACCCATTAGTGCCATTGGTAGAATTTCCTACCGCCAAAATTGTTTGTCATTATTGCATCACTTTTTCATGTATTCACGTGATCTTCGGTATGAGTCATTGATCTTTTAGATTGCGTTATATCAATGACTCATACCGAAGATCACGTGAATAAGAGAAAAAGTGATGCAATAATGACTAACAATTTTGTCGGTAGGAAATTCTACCAATGGGCACTAATGGCTTAATTATAGTGAAACTATTACATTTGTAGTGTTATAATTTATATAAAGTTATGAAATTGTAACCAAAACACGAATAAATGTTTAAAATTTAGAGGGTGTCCTAGAAAAATGTTCAGACGTTTCGTTCGAAACCCTACAGATAACGTTGCCTTGGAGTGCAATAGTATACTGTGCGCTATACGTCGTGGCCAATGTGGTAACGCCGCTTCCCTTCGATTAGAGAAGTTAAGCGACGTTGGGTCTTGGTAGTAGTTGGATGGAAGACGGCCCTCTGCGTTCAAATGTAGCAGCGACCCGTGGTTTGCATCCCACGTAAAGCTGTAGGTCCCCTCCGTTATATGAACTTAAATGTTGCTAAGGAGGTTAAGCAAACCCAGCCACAAACAGTAGTAACGTGCCGTTGACGCCATGTGATGTCTCTTTAGTGTATTGCCAAAACAGCGCAAACAGATATTGAAGTGGTAACTACAGTATAGCTGGAAATACGAAAATGAGTTAATAAAATACCCCTGGAAATGTATCACCACCAATTCAGACGATTGAAGCACAAGGCAACATCGAAGCCGAAGGCAAAGCACCGTGCAAGACATCTGTGAAGGGTACTCTGGAAGACTTCGCTTTTCGCGGAGTAAAGCGAATACTGCAGATGTGTTAGTCGAATTCGAACGCTCAGCACATAACTCCGCACTATGTGCTTGTGAATTTTGGACAAGAAGGTCGAATGTCCACCGAATCATCCTGAGTGCAAATTGGAAACCGTACCCTTCACATCTCTTGAAGGCATTGAATGAAGACGACCCAGAACGGACGTTTGAAGTTCGAGAGTGGAATTTGAACAGGGCGCATCAAAATCCAACATTTGTCGACATGATTATGTGCTCAGACACGGAGTAGGTCCTACTTGAAGTCGAATGGAACGGTGAATCGACAGAACTATGTATACTGGGCTACTGAGAACCTTCATACTTAAATCAAAAAGGACGTAAACCTGCCAGGGGTCACAGTGTGGATTGGTCTCATCGACCCATTCTCTTTTTAACGATACATTGCCAAGTGACTAGTGTTTTAGTATCCTGTTAAGCGGCGCTTTGTGCTCACCACTGAGAATGTGTGACAATTAAAGCGTTTTTCTCCAGTAAGATGGTGCTCTCCCGCCTTTTGATTGTGATGTACGTACGTTTTTGGAGGAACACTTGCCTCGGATAAGCGGACAGTGATCAGGGACCGAGCACCCACCACGCTCTCTAGATCTCACACCCTAGTTTTTACTGCGGAGTCTTAAAGGACACGGTGTACGCCACAAAACCCACAATAACCGAGAAACTCTATCAAAGAATAATTATTAATGTTTCTACCGTCATTCCTTGAAGAAAAAAAAATGTCGCAGAGTATCACGCTGTTGTCAGACACTGCAGGTACGCCACCTGCGGGTTTTCGAATGAAACGCGTTGAACACCGACAGAGAAGGTGCCTTTGTATAGTAGTCTACAAAAGTGAATCTACATCCTTCTGGGACACAGTGTATATCATCACATTTAAAATTATATGTGTACATACACGTTTATTTTTATGCAGGAAGGAGCAGCCAAAAGCGCAAAAGCGCCACCCAATAGAAGAAGAAGAAGAACCAAAATCAAGGTCCAGGGTTTTGGAGACGCCTAGACACTCTGCGTTGGAAAGATTGGCGATTTTAGACAGGGGGAAAGATGGACTGAGGAAGAATGTTCGAGAATTGACTGGTTGAGTAGATGAAAGATTAAAAATACCGATTAACCCTCGCGTAAGAGAGTTGGACAGAAAAGGAATGAGACGAAAAGCCTTTGATTCCACCCGGTCAGGTACGGCTGTGTGGGTTCAGTCACCCCAAACATGAGAAGCATACTCCATACAGGGGTGGACAAGACCCCTGTACAGAGACAGCAACTGAGCGGGGGTGAAGAAACTGCGAAGCCGGTACAGCACACCGAACCTTTTAGAAGCTGTTTTAGGAAGAGAGTATAGGTGATCTTTCCAGGAAAGATCACGAGAAAAGGAAACGTCAAGAATGTTAAGAGAAAAGGAAGGATTGAGTTGTGTGTTGTCGAAGGTAAGGAGATAGTTATGTGGAAGACTGTGACAAGTAGATAGATGGAGAAACTGAGTTTTTGAGGCAGTGAAAGCCACAAGGGTTTCTCTGCCTCAATCAGAGATCACAGAAACATCAGAGGTCAGGTGTACCATAGCCGTCCTACGCGAATTATGGCGTGACTGTTGAGAGGGACGCTTTGGGAAGCGGGTGGAGAAGTGAAGAGTGGAATCATCGGCATAGGAGTGAATAGGACGGAAAGTGCGACCTAATAGATCATTGATAAATAAAAGGAAAAGAGTGGGTGTGTAATGAGTCTTTACTAATTATTGTTTTCTGTGTAACAAGTCTTTACTAATTATTGTTTTCTGTGTTTCAGATCTATGCTATGTTTATATTGAATAAAGCCTCAAATTGGCCTTTACTTTATCTTTAGCCCGCTAACAAACGCGGCACCACAATTTATTCAACATTTCAATCAGCCATTCAGTCGGCCTTTCAGATACAGCAAGCAAATATTCATCCAGTAATCTTACTATATCATGGAGAAGGTGATTCGCCCGGATAAATTTATTACTTCTCCGAATTCTCCCCAAGCTGGGAAACTATGGAAATTATGGTCGCGCGGATTCAAATATTTCTTGAGTACTATCGCCGAACACAACCCCAATAAATTGGAGGTTCTATTCATACATATCGGCCCCGATGTCGCTGATATCATTCAAGACTGCTCTACTTATGAGAATGCCATGGCAGCCTTAGAGGCCACCTACGTCAAGAAGCCAAACGAGGTATGCGCTCGCCACCTGTTGTCCACCCGTCACCAAAAGCCCGAGGAAACCCTCGATGAGTACTTGCAAATTCTTCAACAACTAGCCAATGACTGCAACTTCAAATCGGTTTCCGCCGACGAAAACAGGAGTTCATCTGTGAGAGACGCTTTCATCCGAGGAATTAGAGATAGCGCCATCCGCACCCGCTTACTCGAAAATGACACACTCTCACTGGAAAAGGCTATCGTCCAGGCTCGAACATTAGATCAGGCCCAGAAAAACTCAGAATCGTACCTCACTCATTACGGTGCTGTTGCAGCCACTGGCTCTCGCCACGAACCGTCGCCGACTACTGACTCTGCCCGGCCTGCCTGCGTCCAAGGAGACGATCTCCCAAACTCTTCAGCCGCTACGAATTTCGACAACAAAGCCGCTCTGTGCTTCTTCTGCGGGTCTCGACGCCACCCACGAAGCAGGTGTCCGGCAAAGGATTCTATCTGTGCGAAATGTGAAAAGACCGGCCACTGGGCCAAAGTCTGCCGCTCAAGTACTTCCTCGGCACGTCAAAAACAGGATAAAACCACAGCGTCTCATTCAGCCGCAGCATTAGCGACCATTAGTACCACTCTATCGTGTAGCTCCTCCATGCCTACCAACTCAACAGTCGATATCCTCGTCAACGGCCGTTCGTGTCTCGCCTTGTTGGATACTGGCAGCTCGGACAACTTCATTCGTGAGGATCTAGCCAAACACTTAGAGCTGCCCATTCTTCCGCACTCGGGCGTCGTATCAATGGCTTCGCCTAATCTATCCGCAGCCATCTCAGGTCGATGTACAGTGAAGGTTACGATGGGAGACCGCGACTACGAAAAGCTCGAACTATCCGTCTTGTCGGATCTGTGCGCTGACATAATACTCGGTACCCCATTCTTAATCAGACACAAGGAATTGAACATCAATTTCGGAGGTCCGGAGCCAGCACTCCATATATGCGGCCTTACTCGATCAAGAATTTCAGCCCCACCACTATTCGGCAACTTAACTGCCGATTGTCGTCCCATCGCCACGAAGTCCAGACGATTTTGCTCTGAGGACAAAATTTTCATTGGGAAAGAAATCGAAAAGCTACTCAGGGATGAGATAATTGAACCCAGTAACTCACCCTGGGTGAAGTTTTTTGCATAGTCATCACATCTACCGAAACAAAAAAAAAACGCATGGTAATCGATTTCTCTCAAACCGTCAACCGATTTACCATGCTAGATGCATATCCTCTTCCGCGAATCGATGATATAGCCAACAAAGTCTCACAACACAAATACTACAGCGTAATTGATCTGTCAAGCGCATACTACCAGGTAGAAATCGATCCGTCTGAACGACCTTTCACAGCATTCGAGGCTGACGGAAATCTATACCAATTCAGAAGGATCCCTATGGGAGTAACTAACGGAGCCGCGGCCTTCCAGCGCGTCATGAACTAATTCATATCCTCGAACAACTTATCATCAACATACGCCTACCTCGACGATCTCACCATCTGCGGAACCACTTGGGAAGAGCACGATGAGAACCTTCGACATTTCTGGGAAGCCGCTAAACGAGTAAATCTGAGTCTAAACAAGGAAAAATGCAAGCTTTCGATGACATCAGTGCACCTGCTCGGATATTCTATCTCTCATGGCGTATTGCGGCCCGATCCCGAACGCCTCCGGCCACTACAAGAACTTCAAACTCCTCGCAACAAGTCGTCTCTACAACGCGTAATCGGACTATTCGCATACTATGCTAAATGGATTCAGAACTATTCCCTCAAGATCAAACCTCTGCTCAACGTTTCATCATTCCCATTAACTCGCGAGGAAGTATCAACGATCCAAACACTCAAAGATGATATCTCGAAAGCTGTCGTCGGTTCAATCGATGAAGAACTGCCGTTCACTGTGGAGACGGACGCTTCCTCTTCAGCAATCGGAGCCACCCTCACCCAGAACGGCCGCCCGGTGGCGTTCTTTTCTCGCGCTCTGAATAACACAGAACGTCGCCATCACATCGTTGAAAAGGAGGCATACGCTGTAATCGAATCCATTCGCAAGTGGAAGCACTTCTTAGCTTATCGACACTTTACTGTCGTCACCGACCAGCGGAGCGTATCTTTCATGTTCGATGGAAAAGCTACTGGTCGTATTAAGAACGATAAGATTCTCCGTTGGCGTGTAGAACTAGCCGGCTACTCATTCACAATAAAATACAGACCGGGCCCCGAGAACCGAGCCGCAGACGCATTGTCGCGATCCTTTTGCGCTGCTACTCCAAGAATATCCCTCGCCCAGCTGCATGTTAATCTGATACACCCAGGAGTCCGCCGAATGACTCATTTTGTGAGAGCTAGGAACCTACCATTCTCAGTGGATGACATCAAACGAGTTACGTCGGAATGCCAAACATGCGCTAAATGTAAGCCACAGTACTATAAACCAGAAATTAGTCACTTAATACGGGCCATGTCCCCGTTTGACCGACTTAACATCGACTTTAAAGGCCCGCTTCCGAGCGCAACTTCGCGACCTTACATCCTAACAGTAATCGACGAGTATTCACGCTTTCCTTTTGCCTTCCCGTGTCGTGATACGAACACGTCAACCGTTATCGCCCGTCTCACCGAGTTATTTTCTACCTTCGGAACTCCCTCTTACATCCACACAGATCGAGGGACATCGTTTATGTCTTCGGAACTAAAACTGTTCCTAACTAAACATGGTATCGCGACTAGTCGCACAACGCCGTATCACCCCCAAGGAAATGGGCAATGCGAACGTTACAATGGAATCATCATGAACACCATCAAACTAGCCATAGAAGATCGCGGGTTGCCGATGTCGCAATGGGAGTCCGTCCTACCAGACGCGCTGCACTCGATTAGATCGCTGCTGTGTACGGCCACGAACGAAACTCCTCACGAGCGTCTATTCACGCACCCGCGGCGTACCTCTACCGGTTCTGCACTACCGACGTGGCTGTCTTCTCCGGGAACTGTACTCCTTCGCCAATTCATTCGCCGATCCAAGAACGACCCCCTCGTCGAGGAAGTTGAGTTAATTGAGGCAAACCCCAACTACGCGTTTATACGGCATCCGAATGGGAGAGAAGATACTGTATCCATCAGGGACCTGGCACCGGCGGGACGTAGCAATACGGATGACACGAATCACTATGAACCCCCCGTACCCAGTCCGCCAATCAATTCCACCCCGCTAACGGACGACTCAGAACCCGCTGAGATCCGCCGACACACGGTCCCAACAGCTCCCGTCGAAGCGTCTCCAGTCGAAGTCGAGAGAGGCCCACCTGTGTCAGTAACCTCCGAGACGAGTCCCCCTCTGAGAAGAAGCACTCGAATCAGATACCCAGCTCAACGCCTAAACTTGTAGACTCTTCTTTCTTCCAAAATATCTTGAACTTGTCGTTTTGTTTCTTACCGTGCAAAGTATCACGTATTATAAAAGAAGAGAGGAATGTAATGAGTCTTTACTAATTATTGTTTTCTGTGTAACAAGTCTTTACTAATTATTGTTTTCTGTGATCACGTATTATAAAAGAAGAGAGGAATGTAATGAGTCTTTACTGATTATTGTTTTCTGTGTTTCAGATCTATGCTATGTTTATGTTGAATAAAGCCTCAAATTGGCCTTTACTTTATCTTTAGCCCGCTAACAAACGCGGCACCACAGGGTGACAGAACAGAACCCTGAGGAACACCACTGTTAATAGCTTTAGAAGAACAGTGGCCATCTACAATTACAGCCATTGATCGGCCAAGAAGGAAATTAAGAATTTGTGCCAGACTCTATCAAAAGCTTTTGATATGTCTAGCGTAACAGCAAAAGTTTCACCGAAATCCCGAAAGGAGGATGACCAAGTGTCAGAGAGATATGCAAGAAGATCGCCAGTAGAGCATTCCTTGCGGAACCCCATATTGACGATCTGAAAGAAGATTATGAGAAGTATTTAAGAATCTTCCTATTAAGGATAGATTAAAAAACTTCAGAAAGGCAGGAAATCAAAGCAGGTGGACGATAGTTGGAGGGTTAAGAGCGGTCACCCTTCTTTGGGACAGGATGAATGAAAGCGAACTTACACCAGGAAGGAAAAGTACCAGATGAAAGACAAAGACGAGAGTGTGCGCCTCTGCAGGGTGTCAGAACAGAAGCAAAGTTTTTTAAGAACAGGAGGAACACCATCAGGACTGCAAGCCTTCCTAGAGTTGAGCCTAGATAGGGCAGAAAGAACATCTTTGGAAGAGATTCTAATTTCAGACATAATGAAGTCAGAGGGAGGAGGAGATGGAGGAACAGCATCGGAATCGTCCAGGGTTGAATTGTAAGCGAAATTTTGAGCGAAGAGTTCAGCTTTGTCAGGAGAAGAGACGACAACTGAGCCATCGGAATGGAAAAGAGGAAGGAAAGTTGTTGGAGAGGTTTTTAGCTAGATGCCAGGAAGAGCGAGAAGAATTAAAATTAGATAGGTTTTCACATTTTTGTAGGATGAAGGATGAACAGATTTTGCACGATTCCGAGCAGAAATATAAGCCGAGTGAGAGTCGGTAGTTGGGTGGCGACGGTAGTCACGGTACCTTCGGAAAGCCTTTTCTCTGGATAGCATTGGATCAGGTAAAGTTAAACCAAGGTTTTTGCATTACTGTAGTAGTAAGAATAGAATATGAAATGTTTGCCTCCATGTCCGAGAGAAACACCTACATGATGCGCTCATCACACTTGCAAGGGCCCCGACCACGGAAGCAGTAATCATTCCATGGGGAATCAGAGAAGTACTGCTTTAGGGCCTTCCAATCAGCGGCGCCAAAGTGCGAAAGGCGTCTCCTCTTTGGAAGATCCAAAGGCCTAATTGGAGCGATAGGACGGGAAACAGATACAAGATTAAGGTCAAAGGAGCCCAACGGAGAAGAAAGTTTGACAGAGTAAGGAGGAGGATGAGAGGTAAGAAATAAATCCAGAATGTTGGGCCTATTTCCAAGGTGATTGGGAATACGAGTAGGGTGCTGTACAATTTGCTCTGTCATTCAGGATAGAGAAATTGTAAGCCAGTTCACCAGGGATGTTAGTGAAATGGGAGGAAAGCCAAAGGTGGTGGTGAACATTGAAACTACCTAAAATGGAGATTTCAGCAAAAGGAGTTGGGGATAGAATGTATTCCACTTTGGAAGTGAGGTAGTCCAAGTTTTTTGGATAGTCAGTAGAATTAGGAGAAAGGTAAAGAACGCAGATGTATTTAGTTTGAGATTAGCGTGTAAGCCGTAGCCAGTGGGTACAGAATTTGGAGGATTCGAGTTCGGGAATACGAGTACAAGTTAGGTCATTGTTGGCAAACACTCCGATCCCTTTCACTTTACTCCATCTTATGGAGAACACGACAAATCTTCCATTTTAAATAGTCTTCAGGGAGAGCACTGGGTACGTACACGCCATTTTTAGATTCGCTTTAACTTTTATTAACCTTTCCTTTCGACCTTTCAAATGTTCCGTGCGATGATTCCTCATTTCGTATGTTAATGTTTACTGACAATTCGCTGTATATTTTCTGGAGCACTCCATATGTACAGTATATAACTTGTTTCACAAACATTTTACCAATACAGATGGTTGGTTACTTGACAAGTGGATGGAAGAATCATCAGTCACAAACTCAATGAAATTTCCGATGCGCAAGGTAGGCAATTTTAAAAGTAACGTCAATGTGTGAATATTTTGGAGACACGTTTACTTCCGTTTGAAATTAACTCATGGTGTGCCAATCTTTTTATTTTCTCATTTAATGCCATAAATAACAAAAGGTCCGTTTTTACATGGGCACCCGGTATCTCCGTGATTACGGTGACGGACTCTGAGGTGAGACTGGTTCGCTCTCGCCTACTCTCTGCTGTGCTGGGTTGAGTTGAGTTGGCAGCTTACTCTGCTAATGATCGAGCTAAAGGTGACCCTTACAGTACACTCGCCCCGACGTCGCCGTGGGGAAATGAGCTTCCTGGCTCCTTTAACATTTTTATATACATAAAGGCGACGCGACGCCTGTGTAGATGTACTACTGGTATATAGGTATGTAATTTTGTGGTAGTTCGCGTTGGAACCAAAATTTAAAAAATTGCTAATTGGCAATATTCTGTATTTTAGCAATTTCATTCTCTGGTGAAACTGAAAAAAATTGAAAAACGGAAGATCGTCAATTCTTAGCGATTTTATTTCTAGGCGAACTTTTTTGTCTCCTTCCGGGTTTTAACAACTCGTTTTGTAAAATGTTTAACTGCGAAGAATTTGTTGTTGCAATTTCTGGTCATGATGATTATTAAAGGTGCGTTTTCTCAAATCGAAGGAAAGTGAATCTATGCTATTTCACTTTGTTTACCTGTTGTGAGAGTCTCAATACACGCAGAGATGGGCAGTAATGTATTTCACATTACTCAAATATGTAGATTGTCCTCGTCTATATCTATCTATCTATCTTGCTTGCTTACTGTCGGTAATCCTTTATATCGAAACCGACCCCCAAATACACGGGTGAAAGGTGTAGGATGTGGGTAGGCAAGGGCAGGTGTGGCTACTGGACATTTGGTTAGTCAGTCAGTTCATATCGAACCTCTGACACTGTCTCGGATCTCTCTTGATTTCTGTGATAGTAAAATACATGATTAGCACCATGCCACGCGTGACCTACCTGTGTAGCTTGTGTGAGAAGAACTGTGGGAACAACTATAGAGTAGGGGTGGCGAACCTTTTTATAGTTGCGTGCCAAAAAAACTATGTAAAACAAAAAAGAATTCGCGTGTCCACCAAAGTTTTTGTGTATATATATATATATATATATATAGTTAAACACAGACCATGCATGGAACAAGGAACTCTTCTTGGAAAATTAAATCCACTATAGTCCGAATAAGTAATGGTAAATGAGAAATACCATAGTTTTTCTTTTTCATGATGCTAGCCCGACGTGGGCAACGGGTCTCTCGCAAAGAGGTCCCATAAATACTTCCCTCACCAGCTATCTGCAAAGCAGACAGGATCCAGCTTTGGGACATGGATCTAGGGTTTAAAGCAAGCCTAGTCCCACTACATTTAGAACCTCTATATAAGTAAAAGACTCGTTGCATTCACGTCGGATTGAATAAATCAAAGAAAAAGGGGTACAATACAATAGTTACCCCTTTTTCTTTGATTTATTCAATCCGACGTGAATGCAACGAGTCTTTTACTTATATAGAGGTTCTAAATGTAGTGGGACTAGGCTTGCTTTAAACCCTAGATCCATGTCCCAAAGCTGGATCCTGTCTGCTTTGCAGATAGCTGGTGAGTGTTATTTTATTTATTTGTCGGGTTCGAAATCCCAGCTGAGCCGTGAACGGCCAAATTCTAAAGGGCAAGTTCTACCTAAAGCCCAAGTTAAGCTAAATTAAACTTTACGGATTTGAGATCCTATTAGGTCCTACCTCAGGGTAACCTCAGGGTTGCTGACTCGATGCGGGCCTACCTTAGACCTTAAATTACATGAACTTAAAGTAAACAAAAGGGTACTATTTGTGGTCTTCTTTCTGAACCTTGCAACAACAACGCAACCTGGACTATTGCACGATGCAACAATCATGTATCTAAACAACCAAACTGAATTGCAAGAGAGCTCTCTATCAAACCACACCTTTACGTACGACCTTCCACAAACGAGTAGAAAAGACGCGCAGCGTCCCAAAATGATGCCAACAGTGTGACCAAACAATGATGCCACAAGAGCTCAAAAATGCTAGCTCTAAATTAAATTAATTTTTCACTAACCTTACAATTATGAGATGGATATATATACACACCTTAACTTAATATATATACAAGCAATGCTGCATCAATCAGCTTAGTCATCGTATCGCCTTGGGACAACAATGGTTCTTCCTCTTCTAGATTTTCTAACACTCCCCACCGAAGAGGCATTGTTGTCATTACCTTCTGCAAGGTTAGCCAAGCCTTCTTCATGAGGCTGTAACTCAAATGTTTCATCTTGACTATCTGTGTTTTTGCTGATTTCTAAAGCATAGAGTTTTTGTATAGGTCTCTTTAACTTTCCTCCTGAAGTCTTTACCAGTGCAGACCTAACTAAATTGTCTTTGCCAACAAACAACTCTTCAATTATGCCAAGCTTCCAGCATTGCCTTGGTCTTTCATCCCCAATCATTACCACTTCTCCCACCTTGATACAATTTGCATTGGAGCCCTTTACCTTGCCTGATGGGTAATAATTGAGTTCTGGCAAGTATTCCATCTGCCACCTCTTCCATAACTGATCTTGTAGCTCTTCAAGGTACCTGAACCGTCTGGTTAACTCTCCTTGAGTGCTCTGGATAGGCTGCAAGTCTTCTGGCACACTGGGGTTTGATGTTAATCGTTTACCACAAAGAAAATGATTTGGTGTCAATGGCTCTGCATCCTGCCTACTGTTGTAAACAAAAGTGATAGGCCTACTGTTCACCATTGCTTCTACTTCACATAAAACAGTAGAGAATTCTTCTTTGCTCAAATGAGCATTAGCTAAAAGTTTCTTTAATGGACACTTTACACTTCTCACTAGCTTTCCCAAAATCCTCCCCACCATGGTGCTCTCTCAACAATAAACTCCCACTGTACCCCTTGGTGTGAAAAGTAGGATTGGAATCCTTCCTCTTTTAGCAAGGACCAAATTTCTTGGAGTTCCTTTGCAGCCTTTTGGAAGGTTTTTGCATTATCTGATATGATTTTATTTGGGAAACCCCTTCTGTTCACAAACCTTTTAAAGGCCAAAAGAAATACATCACTACTTAAGTTGCTTACCAACTCCAAATGGATTGCTCTGGTGGTAGCACAGGTGAAAAGACATATATAACCTTTGTTAGACTCCCCTCGCTCATACACATAGACTGGCCCTGCAAAGTCTACTCCCACTACATCAAATGGGGCAGTATAGACACACCGTTCTCTTGGAAGTGGAGCCACCTTTTCATAATAAGGCTTTGCACTCCAACGCTTGCAAACCACACATTTATGCAAGACCTTTTTCACTACTTGTCTAATTTTGAGAATCCAAAATTGTTGTCTAATCTCTATTATCACTTCTCTAACTCCAGCATGTAACAGCTTATGATGAGTATCCAGGATCAAAAGGTCCACAAAGTGCCCCCCAGAAGGTAGCAAAATTGGATGTCTTTTCTCCTCTGGAAGCCCAGAAAACTGTAGTCTACCTCCTACTCTCAATAAATCCTGATCCAAAACACATCCAAACCCTTGAGCGCAGAATGTGTTGGTAGAACCTGTAATGGATGGCTGGTGAGCAATTCCCGCTCTTCACCAAATTTTTCCTTCTGCGCATATACCACCCAGTATTTCCTGGCTTGCTGAATCTCATTACTGTTCAGAATTCCTTCCCTTCTTGTTTCTCCCTTAATGTTGTTGGTAAACCTATATATCCATGCTGTCACTCTTAACAATCTTTTCAGACTGCTAATGTCCTCAAGCCTCAATATGGGGTCCTGCTGCATAACTTGACAACTGTTCACAGCGCATTTTCTCACCTCACTCACCCATGCTTCTTCAGCCTGGCATTCTCCTACAACAGGCTGATTAGAAGGCCAGTTTTCACTTCCAAGTTTTAGCCACTCTGGCCCATTCCACCACAAACTTGATTGTGAAAGATGTTTCACCGAAATTCCTCGTGTTGGTAAATCAGCGGGGTTTTGGATGCCTGGACAATGCTTCCATTGCTTGGGATCTGTGTGCGCTTGAATTTCCTCCACCCTATTGGCAACAAATGGTTTCCATTTCCTTGCCTGACTTCTTAACCAGTGCCAAACTATAGTGGAGTCTGTCCAATAATAGCTTGGAATTTCATAGAGGGCCAAAGACTTTCGCACTGTAATTGCAAGCCGACTAGCAATAACGGCACCCATCAATTCCAACCTTGGAACAGAAAGCCTTTTCAAAGGTGCTACTCTACTCTTTGCAGCAACCAACCTGCAACTTACTTCTTCTTGCAATGCGCCTCTTATATAAATACAAGTTGCATAGGCTTCCTCACTTGCATCACAAAAGATGTGCAGCTCCAAATTGTCTGGACTATTGTTCAACTCTCCAAAGTACCATCTTGGGATTTCAATGTCTCCAAGATGTGCCAATTCTTTGAACCAATATTTCCACCTTACCACCATATGATCAGGTAACTCTTGGTCCCAACCAAGTCCAATTTCCCAGAGGCTCTGAAACCAAATTTTTGACTTTATCACAAATGGAGCCAGGAATCCAAGAGGATCAAAGACCTTCGAAGCCAAACTAAGAGCTGTACGTTTTGTCCACCTTGTCTCATTCTCGGCCAGCTCTACTAAAGATTTCCCATTGAAGGTAAACAAATCATCATCTTGCTGCCAAACGATGCTTAGCACCTTTGCGTCTATTGCCCACAACTCCTTAATACCAGAATCCTCAATACTTTCTGCTGCATCAGGTACTACAGAGGAATGACTCATAAACTCTTGTAATTGCGAATGATTGGTCTGCCATTTTCTGAGCTCCATGCCAGCCTCCCTCATTATAGCTCTAGCCTCCATGAATATCTGTTTAGCCATTTCTGTATTATCCACGGAACATAGCAAATCATCAACATAAAAATTTTTCCTTATGTGTTCAATAGTGTTAGGATAGACTTCAGAATATTTCTTAAAATGGTACTGCATAGTAGCTGCCAACAGAAATGGACTAGAGCTGAGGCCAAACAACACTGACTTCATTCTATATGCTTGAACCTTAGGTTCATTTTCCAACAAGTCTTTCGTATCCACCCACAGATACCTTACTGCATCTCTGTCCTCTGGTTTTAACTTTA
Source organism: Bathynomus jamesi (assembly GCA_023014485.1). Taxonomy (NCBI): domain Eukaryota; kingdom Metazoa; phylum Arthropoda; class Malacostraca; order Isopoda; family Cirolanidae; genus Bathynomus; species Bathynomus jamesi. Next base: position 408,859 of record JAJOZX010003706.1, on the reverse strand, counting down.
TCCGCAAAAAGGCTTGCTTCACATCTGCAGTCAGTGCTACTCTACCAAACCTGAATCTCAGTAACAAGGAAAATAAATCTGCATTTAAATTTGGCCCAGCATCCAAACAGTCATTCAAGGACACATCACCTTTGTCCTTGGCTGAGCCATCAAAAACTACCCTCAGTTTGGTGGTAGTTTTGTCTCGCCGTACCACTGCATGGTGTGGCAGATAATGTGCCTCCTGGCTCACCAGCTCACCTTGCACCCTTTCAGCATAGCCCTCCCTTACATAACTTAGGATGGCCTCATCGTATTCAATTAACAACTCCTCATTTTTTCTTAGCCTGTACAATGAAGTCTCCAACCTCCGATTAGCTAGCTGAAGGTTTGAACCGGGTTTGCAAGAATCCTTCCATGGTAGGCCAACTTCATAGCAACCATCTCTAAACCCAATCCCTTTTTCAAATTGCTCTAAAACATCATTGTTCACTGTACTTGCCTGGTTGTCCTTTATACCAATAGATTCAAGTTCCCAAAACGCTTTCAAATGCCTTTCCAGACCATGGCTGTTCTCCTCAATCTTAACAAAAAGAGCCTTAACTTCCATTTCATTGCAATAACTACCATGTAGCATCCAGCCTAGCTTACTTTCAATAGCTACTGGGCCTTGAGATGTACGGACAATATTACCAGTGATGAAATCCCAATAATAGTCAGCTCCAATCAAAAGACTAATATCTTCTGTTCCCTCAAACTTATTATTGCCCAAATTAATTCCTTTAACTTGCAATTCTTGGACACATGCCATATCTAAACAAGTAGTGACTGGAGCACAAAGTTCCTCAATCTCTACAGCTTGGACCTTGATAGTGGGACTTTGCGGTAACAACCCTTTAACCAGAACTTCTATCTTCTTAAATTTGGTTCGGTTTTGAACGGAACCCCCAAACCCAGAAATTCTTAAATTTTCCCTCTTAAGTTCTTTAAACTTCAATTTTCTGGAAATTCTGGTCTTAATAAAACTACACTGGCTACCACTATCAAACAACACTCTTACAGTAGCTTCTCCCTCATTCCCAATTAATAAGGCTGCAGTTGTTTGCAATAATCCCCCTTTACTTTTACTCCCTTGCATAGCAGTGGCATGTGCCACTGATGTCTCTACTTCTGGGGTAGGCCTACTAAGAGTGTTTTCACACAATAATGGCTGATGCCTACCATGACATTTTTTGCACAAAATTTTAAACTTACAAAACCTTGCTCTATGACCTTTCAAAAAACATTTAAAACATGCGGTGGACTTAGTTACCCTGTCCTTTCTCTCCTCAAAGGGTAAGGCCTCAGCCACCTCACATTTATATGACTTGTGGTTGCCTTCGCAAAATATGCATTCCTTGATTCCCTTTAATTTATTCTCAGAGGAGGCATGTAGAGCTGACACTGTACCTGGGCTATTCCTTTTTGTAGAAACTTTGGTGCTGTGCCTGCCTTTGTCCCCTTGTTTACCATCCCACTGTGCAAACTCAACTCCCTCTCGTCTTGCTAATTCTGTGCCTAAAAGACTTAACATCTGCTGAAGGGGGATGTACACATGTTCTGCAGAGTGTCCCCTACTTAATTCAAGCAAAATTGAGCTAGGCAATTTAGACTCCAGTGTAGGAACCAACATTATACCATACTTTTCCATTCCTACACCCAAGTTGTCCAGGGACCTAGTTCTAATTTCAAATTCATCATATAACTGCCGTAACTCCTTGACACTATTAGGATTATTAACAGGAGGTATAGCTAAAAGTGCACGGAGGTGGCTTTTAATTAAGATCTCTGGCTTACCAAACCGTTTCTTTAATATATCCCAAGCCACATTATAATTAGCCTCTGTTAATGCTAATCCTGCTATAGTCTTTGCTGCCTCCCCTTCCAAGAGGGACCGCAAATAATTAAACTTCTCCACGGCACTTAACACTTGACTAGAATGAACTGCTGATTGAAAACTGTCTGCCCATCCTTGCCATTCCTGAATACTCCCAGAAAATGTTTTGAGTACAAGCCTCGGTAATTGAACTACAGATCTGTTAACCTTAACTTCACAAGCATCATTTGTTGAGTGTTGTGTTTCATTATTAGACCTGGTCTCTAACTGTACTGAGCTGCTAAACTCTTTTGCTCGGAGGCCTACGTTAATCATATCATCAATAATCTCTTCAAAGTAAATTATGTTATTTTCTATTTCATCCTCTTCTATAAGAGCCTCAATTTTAACATTTACCTCACTTAGAGCAACCTTTTTAGTTTCTAATATGGCAAGCTGCGCAGTCACTAAGCGTAAATCCTCTTGCTCTATGGCAGAATCTATAGTGGCAATGACCTTTGTAATTAGACCTTTGTAGGCACTTCTCCTTTTTATAAATTTGTTCAATTCAGATGCACTCATCTTCAATGTAAACAACCCTTGGGCTCAATACCAAATGAGCTGAATTGGCAGAAATACTTAACCAAACTGATCAAACGCAAATTTTACTTTCAAATAAACTGAATTGCTGGGTGGGGTACTAACCAAACACCAGTATGGAATACCAAATGTTCCACCCCAGGACCTTAATTCAATAATGACCCAAAATTAACCAAACCGATCAAACGCAAATTTTACTTTCAAATAAACTGAATTGCTGGGTGGGGTACTAACCAAACACCAGTATGGAATACCAAATTTTCCACCCCAGGACCTTAATTCAATAATGACCCAAAATTAACCAAACCGGAAAAAATGTAGGCCAAAAAACGACAGACGACTGGCCAAGTTTCGCAATTGGGACCAAACTTTACCCTGGGACCTTAATTCAATAATAACCCAAAATTAACCAAACCGGAAAAAAAGTAGGCCAAAACGACAGACGACTGGCCAAGTTTCGCAATTGGGCGACCAAACTTTCAATAATAACCCAAAATTAACCAAACCGGAAAAAAGGTAGGCCAAAACGACAGACGACTGGCCAAGTTTCGCAATTGGGCGACCAAACTTTCAATAATAACCCAAAATTAACCAAACCGGAAAAAAGGTAGGCCAAACGACAGACGACTGGCCAAGTTTCGCAATTGGGCGACCAAACTTTCAATAATAACCCAAAATTAACCAAACCGGAAAAAATGTAGGCCAAAAAACGACAGACGACTGGCCAAGTTTCGCAATTGGGCGACCAAACTTTCAATAATAACCCAAAATTAACCAAACCGGAAAAAATGTAGGCCAAAAAACGACAGACGACTGGCCAAGTTTCGCAATTGGGCGACCAAACTTTTTACCCTGGGACCTTAACTCAATAATACTCAACCCGTCTAGGCCTAACTTGGGATACAATTTGCACAATCAGAACTTTGCCGAAAAATGGTCACTGACTCAGTCTTGGGGTAGAAATCCGGTTCTGAAGGACCATGTTATTTTATTTATTTGTCGGGTTCGAAATCCCAGCTGAGCCGTGAACGGCCAAATTCTAAAGGGCAAGTTCTACCTAAAGCCCAAGTTAAGCTAAATTAAACTTTACGGATTTGAGATCCTATTAGGTCCTACCTCAGGGTAACCTCAGGGTTGCTGACTCGATGCGGGCCTACCTTAGACCTTAAATTACATGAACTTAAAGTAAACAAAAGGGTACTATTTGTGGTCTTCTTTCTGAACCTTGCAACAACAACGCAACCTGGACTATTGCACGATGCAACAATCATGTATCTAAACAACCAAACTGAATTGCAAGAGAGCTCTCTATCAAACCACACCTTTACGTACGACCTTCCACAAACGAGTAGAAAAGACGCGCAGCGTCCCAAAATGATGCCAACAGTGTGACCAAACAATGATGCCACAAGAGCTCAAAAATGCTAGCTCTAAATTAAATTAATTTTTCACTAACCTTACAATTATGAGATGGATATATATACACACCTTAACTTAATATATATACAAGCAATGCTGCATCAATCAGCTTAGTCATCGTATCGCCTTGGGACAACAATGGTTCTTCCTCTTCTAGATTTTCTAACAGTGAGGGAAGCTATATTTATGGGACCTCTTTGCGAGAAACCCGTTGCCCACGTCGGGCTAGCATCATGAAAAAGAAAAACTATGGTATTTGTCATTTACCATTACTTATTCGGACTATAGTGGATTTAATTTTCCCAGAAGAGTTCCTTGTTCCATGCATGGTCTGTGTTTAACATAAGCACACCGGACAAAAAATTAGTCACCCCTAATAGCACCGACAGTAGGAAGTTCAAGGTCACACAGAGGGCGCTGATGTAGCATTGGTAAGTGACAAGTAGCGGTGACGTAGCACACAGAATCAGATCTGTTTCGTGAGGTGGTGAAGAACAAAGTGTGTGTTGGATATAGTCCGCAAAATGGGTCGTGAGGCAGACGTTACTCAGTGGCAAAAAGGAGCCATCGTGTTTGGCAGAGCCCACGGACACAAAATGTCTGAAGTAGCCCAATTTGTTGGTGTGTCAACGCGTACTGTCCAGCGAGTTTACAAAGTGTGGTGTAGTTCGCAATCAACTGACAATCGACGGCGTAACTGTGGCCGGAAAACAATTCTCGACAATAGGGGCCGCCGCCATGTTTCTCGTCTAGTAACTGCAAATCGTTTTCAAACCAGAGAACAATTGCTCCAAGAAACCAATGAGGTTCTCCAGCGACCAATTTCCGAACGGACATTGCGACGAGAACTGCATGCGATGGACATCTGGAGCAGGGTACCACGGAAGAGGCCGCTGTTAACAGCAAGTCACAAATTGGCACGTTATAAATGGGCTCAGAGGCACAAAAACTGGACTGCGGCAGATTGGAAACGTGTAATTTGGTCCGATGAGTCCCGTTTTTGTTTGTTCTCCAATGATGGGAGGCGACGAGTACATCGCAGGTCCAATGAAGCCTTTAATCCTGAATGCGTCGAAGGTGTTGTTCAGGCTGGAAACAGAAAGTGAAGCGCAGGAATAGACACCCACGGACTCTGGCGGAACTTCGGGACCGACTGATGAACGAGTGGCAGCAAATCGATGTTCAGTACATGCACAACCTCGTAGTCTCTCTGCCTCGCCGGATTCGTGCGGTTATCAAGGCAGAGGCGCCGTCACACGTTATTAGGTACATTCTGAGGGGTGACTAATTTTTTGTCCGGTGTGCTTATAAGTTTCTCAGGGTACCATTCTGAGTTTGTGTGTGTATATATATATATATATACAAAGCTGGGCACAAACCGTTAATCCGTTAATCGTTAATTAACGAAGTTAACTTTTTCGTTAACGATTTAACTTTTAAGTTAACTTTGAAAATCATTATCGGACTAATTAACTTCCGTTACATTTAACTTCCGTTAACTCAAGTCCGTTAACCCAAAAAATTCATAAATAAACGTTCAAAAGTTTCTATTATTTTCAGTGCTGAGCAGGTGCGCAATTAATCCGCCACTGTTAATAGTGATGAACGAATTTCCATTTCCGCAGTGCAAAATCAGGCGATATATTTGTTTCCGTCGCCACAATTTGTCTTACCAAATATGGTAGTTATTTATGGCATTGGTTTGAGCAAAACATGGTCGACTGTAAAATCAGGCGGAAAGATTTGCCATTTGAGTCGAATGTTTCAACTTCTTTCAAGAAATATCACGAGCATTTTAAGGCACTTTCAATAATATATATGTAACAATTACAACAAATAACTACATTCGTTTCATTTGCAGTCTGTCTCTTGCGCAACATGTTTGTGCTAGTGAATATTTAAAAATAATCGTTGTCAAGTAAGTCATGTATATTTATAATATGTCTGTGAGTACCTTATTAGTAGTCTCCTTGATACATTTCAAGAACCATAAAACTGATCAAGTAAGATTTCAATTATCATGTCACTTTGATGACAGGGTGAGGAAAAGCATGGAGGGTACAGTCGAGGAGGCCATGAAGCAGCAGGCCAACGAAGTGGGCAGCAACAGTGGAGGCAACAACAACGAGGAGGAGGATGACTTCTTCAGTGCTGTCATCCAGACAAAAGAGAGCAGCAGAAGCCACAGGTCACTCAAGGGCAAGGCCCAGAACTTGGTCAAGACCTGGATGGAGACCAACTCCAAGGACTTGCTGACAGATGCTGCCTTCTTGGGTGAGCAAGTGTTGGTGGACTTGTTCATCAAGTTCAACACAGCCATCCCCTCCAGTGCTGCAGTGGAGCGTTTGTTCTCTATGGGCAAGGACATCCTGAGGGCGAAGAGATCATCCTTGTCTGATGAAAACTTTGATATGCTAATTTTCATGAAGGGCAACATGCATCTCATGGACAAAATGGAGAACGAGAAGAGGGAAAATTAAATTATATATATATATATTGTTTTCATTTTTTTTTATAATAAAAGTTAACGTTAACGGTGCCCACCACTGTGTATATATATATATATATATATAATATATATGCAAATAACTGCAATGACCGCGCAGTATATAAATGAATAGAAACGACATAAGTATTAAGGAACGTTTCTGCACACGAGGAGGAGAGATAACGAAATAATGAAAAATGAGGCGAACCGCCTGGGAATCGAACCCAGGGCCTTCCAATTGCCGGTCGGACGCTCTACCATTATGCTACGGACCTCACTCAATCACAAATCGAAATTCTCCCAAATAGGGCAGAAACCAATGCCCTCAGAGAGCACCCTCGCAAATCGTGAATATGCGCAAATAACTGCAATGACCGCGCAGTATATAAATGAATAGAAACGACATAAGTATTAAGGAACGTTTCTGCACACGAGGAGGAGAGATAACGAAATAATGAAAAATGAGGCGAACCGCCTGGGAATCGAACCCAGGGCCTTCCAATTGCCGGTCGGACGCTCTACCATTATGCTACGGACCTCACTCAATCACAAATCGAAATTCTCCCAAATAGGGCAGAAACCAATGCCCTCAGAGAGCACCCTCGCAAATCGTGAATATGCGCAAATAACTGCAATGACCGCGGTTCGCCTCATTTTTCATTATTTCGTTATCTCTCCTCCTCGTGTGCAGAAACGTTCCTTAATACTTATGTCGTTTCTATTCATTTATATACTGCGCGGTCATTGCAGTTATTTGCGCATATTCACGATTTGCGAGGGTGCTCTCTGAGGGCATTGGTTTCTGCCCTATTTGGGAGAATTTCGATTTGTGATTGAGTGAGGTCCGTAGCATAATGGTAGAGCGTCCGACCGGCAATTGGAAGGCCCTGGGTTCGATTCCCAGGCGGTTCGCCTCATTTTTCATTATTTCGTTATCTCTCCTCCTCGTGTGCAGAAACGTTCCTTAATACTTATGTCGTTTCTATTCATATATATATATATATATATATATATTTTATACTAATTTTTGGGATAACGATTCCTGTGCTTAGGCGTGCCATAGGTTCGCCACCACTGCTATAGTGTGTTCTGGTTGTGGAAAGTGGGTTCACCGGCGTTAGGTTAGAACTATTGATATATCGATCGACAGTGGGTCCACTTAGCGATCACTCCTGAAACATGACAGTCAATGTTGACGCTCCACGATCGGGCCAGTTTCACGCAATAAACAACATATTTAATTCATTATAGCACCACTATTCGGTGTAGAAAAGTTTCGCAGATTATAATCACTGTTGTAAAATTACTTTCAACTTTTTACTTGGTTTATTTATGGTCAGTTTCGCCAGGTGTCGGTCGGTTTCGACATAAACGATGGTTGCCTGTTCTCAGTATTGTGTTAAAGATAAATTACACTGGTCAACACTCATTTTATTGCCAATCATATTAGTGATTTTGGGGTAACTTTGTGGTGCTGATTCCGAATATGACATCGGTTTTGCTAGATTGGCTCTAATTTACGAGATAATTGGTACCCCATTGAAACACGTAAAAATGCAAAAAATTTAATGTTCAGGCGGAGCCTACTTACAAATCGCATTGAAATCGTCTCAAATCTTACAAAAGTAAACATGAAATACATAATGGCATTTTATTCGGTCTCACCATCTAGAATGTTCCGGTAGTTTCCCATATGCACGCGTTATGGGTTTCCTATTAATTGAGGGTATTCATTATCACAAGAACTAGAGCCAAATCGGAAAAAACTACTTTCATTCTGGAATTCAGCAACCCCAAAATACCCTAAATTCGTACGAATTTCCTTGGCAACGAAAAAAAAATGTTTTTTTGTTGACCTGTGTTATCAATGATTTAGCTATAGTTATGGCCAATTCTTTCCGTACTCGAGGGTGTACACTGTACAGCATCAGGGCCGGTGGAGACGCTTATTTTTTTTTTTTTATTTATCTAGTTTCTTGATGATCACACCAGTTATTAGAAAAGAATTTTTAATTTTTTATTAAAAAATTCCACTTTGGCAGTAACAGATTATCAATAAAATGTTATTTGTAACTTAGTTTGTAAAAATAATAATAGTAATTCAGATCATATCGTATACATACATACATACATAATTTGCATTAGTCTGACCAAAGATTGAATAGGCCTAGCGTATTTAAATACTGTATGTATCCTACGCTTCGCTAGTTATTAAAAAAACTTAGCAGCTTACATAATAACTTAATAATTAAGCCTAGTTGCAAGCCACTAGGCTATGCATTAGTATGTAATCATATCTTGTCGCGATCATGTAAATTAAGATAATCTAAATGTAGTTGGAAATGTATTTAATACATTTTCAGTAATGTATTTAGTATTAATTAAATTGCTTCTAGGTGTAATGTATCTTGTATTTAATTACAATCCTCGCCAGTATTTATTACTTAAATATATTCAAAAGTATTTACGCCCATCTCTGAATACAGGTGATAACAAGAACTTTGGTTCTAAAAAAGGTGACAGCCAAGAAGCTCATTTCCCTACGACGTTTGAGTGTTTGTGCCCAAAGGGTAACCTTTAGCATGAGCAATAACAAGGTGAATGGCCAACTTAAACCCGAGCCAGGAGGCGGGAGTGAACCGTAGCCTCATCGCTCACTCAGTCGGCCTCCGTAACCATCGAGTTTGACTCGATGTTCTGGGCTTCTGCCTGATTCATTTTCAATAAACTTCTGCAACATTCGTAGCCTTTCCTAAAATTTTCAATCTGTTGAACACCCGCTCTCTTCCTCACTGGAACTCGGGCGTCTGGGACGACTGATAGTAACACCTTCTCTGTACTATACTCAATTTCACTCCATTGCTAGATGTTGCGTATATATACGCAATGGCCTAATTTGTACTCGTATTCCCGAATTTTAATCCTCCAGATTCTATATCCTCTGGTTGCGGCTTACGTACCATTCTGAAACTCATCTTCGCTGTCTACCTTTCTCCTAATTCTACTTACTACCCAAAGTTATTTGACTATCTCACTTCCAAAGTGGAATACATTCTATCCCACTCTCCTTTTGCTGCTAATCTCCATTTTAGGTAGTTTCAATGTTAAATCACCAATTTTGGCTTTCCTCCCATTTCACTAACATCCTGGTGAACTAGCTTACAACTTTCCTATTCTGAATGACCTACAGTAGATGGTACAGCACCCTACTCGTATTCCTGATTGCCTTGGAGATAGGCCCAACATTCTGGATTTCTTACCTTTCATCCTTCTTACTGTCAAACTTTTTTCTCCGCTGGGCTCCTCCGACCACAATCTTATATCCGTTTCCTGTCTTATCGCTCCAATTCGGCCTTTGGGTCCTCCCAAGAGGAGACACCTTTGGCGCCGCTGATTGGGAGGCCCTTAGGCAGTACTTCTGTGACTTCCCATCGAATGATTACTGTTTCCGTGGCCTGGGCCCCTATGAGTGTGCTGAGCGCATCATCATCATCATCATGATGATTCTCTCGGTTCATGGAGGCGTACATTTCATATTCTATTCCTACTACTAATGCAAAAAAAACCTTAGTTTAACTTTGCTCGTTCTAATGCTGTCCGCAACAGAGAAGTGGCTTTCAGAGGGTGCCATCCAACTCCTGAATCTCACTAAACTTATATTTCTGCCCGAATCGTGCCAAATCTGTTCTTCGACTGGCCAAAAATTGTTCACCCGACAAAAATGTGAAAACCTATCCATTCTAATTTTTCTTGCTCTTTCTGGCATCTAGCTAAGAACCTCTCCAACTACTATACTTTTTTCGCTCCTCTTTTCCATTCCAATAGCTCAGTTGCCGTCTCTTTTCCTGACAAAGCTGAACTCTTCGCTCAAAATTTCGCCTCCACCTCAACCCTAGACGATTCCGGTGGTGTTCCTCCCTCTCTAACTCCCCTCTGACTTATGTCTAAAATGAGAATCTCTTCCAAAGATGTTCTTTCTGCCCTATCTGGGCTCAAATTTAGAAAGGCGTACAGTTCTGATGGTGTCCCTCCTGTTGTTCTCAAGAACTGTGCTACTGTGCTGACACCCTGCCTAGGCAAACACTCATCTGGTAATTTTCCTGGTAACGGTTCAGAATAGGGGCGCCACCTCAATTTTTGTTTTTTCCACCAAAACATGCTAAAACCATTGGTTTCCTGTTTAGGATGAATGTGACCATCGCCATTACAGTAAATTATTGCTTGGTGACCCCCCCAACCCCTCCTACAATCTGGGGGGACCACCGTGGGAACACAGCACAAGCAATAATTTACTGTAATATCGATGGTCAGATTTATCCTAAACAGGAAACCAATGGTTTTAGCATGTTTTGGAGGAAAAAAACACGTCATGAAACATCACAAACCATGAGAAAAACCTAGGTTTCATGGAAAACCTAACCTAACCAACCTAAAAAATATAAAACCCTATACCGATCAATTTGTGATATGTGATCTTTACGGGGGCTCCGCCCCCGTACCCCCGAGACCTAAATTATACAAATTGGACACTACATTTAAAGGGAGAACACCATGCAAACTCTATTAGCGTCACCGTACACCCGTCACAGACCGAAGCCATTTTCAAACTGAAGTGAATGAACGATAGGATAGTAGGTTGCCAACTCAAAATTTCCGAGATTCATACCCAAAATTGTTTTTCATAATTTTCTAACTTCGTTTTTTTTTACTATGCGACACATGTAATCAACGTATTTTAATGAGAAAACTTTGTGTCTGGTATTTTTCGAAATTTTGCTTAAGTGGCGCCCGTATTCTGAACCATTGCCCTTTTCCTTCCTGGTGTAAGTTCGTTTTCATTCAGCATGTCCCAGAGAAAGGTGACCGCTCTCAACCCTCCAACTATCGTCCAATTGCTTTAATTTCTTGCCTTTCCAAAGTTTTTGAATCTATCCTTAATAGGGAGATTCTTAAACACTTCCCACAATCTTCTTTCAGATCATCAGTATGGGTTCCGCAAGGGATGCTCTACTGGCGATCTTCTTGCATATATCTCTAACTCTTGGTCCTCCTCCTTTCAGGATTTCGGTGAAAGTTTTGCTATTGCGCAGACATATCAAGAGCTTTTGATAGAGTCTGGCACAAATCCTTAATTTCCAAACTGCCCTTCTTCAGTTTCTATCCTTCTATCTGTGCCTTCACCTCTAATTTCCTTTTTGGCCTATCTACTCGTATGGCTGCGGTTGTAGATGGCCACTGTTCTCTAAAGCTATCAACAGCAGTGTTCCTCAGGGTTCTGTCCTGTCACCTATTCTTTTCATTTTCTTTATCAATGATTTATTAGAAAGCACTTCCTGTCCTTTCCATTCTTCACTTCACCCACTTCACAAAGCGTCCTTCACAACAGTCACTCCCATAATTCGCTTAAGTCGGCTATGGTACACCTGACCTCTGATCTTTTTATCCCTGATTGGGGGGTAGAGAAAACCTTTACTTTCAATGCCTCAAAAGCTCGTTTCCTTCATCTGTCTACTCGTCACCATCTTCCACACGACTATCCTCTTACCTTCCTTCAACAATACACAACTCAATTTTTCCTGAAAAGATCTCATGTACGTACTCTTTCTAAACAGCTTCAGAGAGGTTAGGTGTGCTATACCACCTCTGTAGTTTCTTCAGTTGCCGTCTCTGTACAGGAGTCTTGTCCGCCCCTGTATGGAGTAGGCTTTTCACGTGTTGGGTGGCTCAACCCACACAACTTTACTTGACCAAGTGGAATCAAAGGCTTTTCGTCTCATCAACCCGGTTGTAGGTGGCCAGTTGTTGTTTTCCAAAAGTTATTAACAGTGGTGTTCCTCAAGGTTCTGTCCTGTCACCTATTCTTTTCCTTTTAATTATCAATGACCTATTAAGTCGCACTTCCTGTCCTATCCACTCCTATGCCGATGATTCCATCCTTCACTTCTCCACCCACTTCGAAAAGCGTCCCTCTCAACAGTCACTCCGATTCGCGTAGGACGGCTATGGTACACCTGACCTCTGATCTTTCTGATTGGGGCAGAGAAAACCTTATGGTTTTCACTGCCTCAAACTGTTCTTCCATCTATCTACTCGTCAGTCTTCAACACACAACACAATCCTTCCTCTTCTCGTAATCTTTCCTGGAAAGATCACGTACTCTCTTTCCAAAACAGCTTCCGAGAGGTTAGGTGTGCTACACCGGCTTTGCAGTTTCTTCACCCGCGCTCAGTTGCTCTCTATACAGGGGTCTTGTCCGCCCCTGTATGGAATACGCTTCTCGTGTATGGAGTGGCTCAACCCTCACAGCCGTACTTTACCGGGTAGAATCGAAGCCTTTTCGTCTCAATTCCCCGCCTCTTTCCGAATATCTTCAATCCCCAATTGGACCTAACTAAAAGGAAAATATAAAGATAGATTAATATATAGAATATATTTTATTTCATATATATTTATATATTTATATATATATGCAGGCAATACCAGAGAGTATACATTATCCTATAATGTATAAAGAACAACTCCAATAATTACACAAGGCTATTATGGTACACAGAACTTAAAAAACAAAAGTATTAACTATGTTTCATGAATGACAGAACTGAAAAACATTTTTTTTTTTTTATTTTTTTTTTTTAAAAGCGGCTAATGGTGCAAATTAACAGTGCCCCACATAACTAAAGATACAAACTTATGCGTTTAATATTATCCGTCTTAGAATGGTTACATTACGACAATTGCCAAGCAGACATATTGGAATTATCATTATTTAGTATTTACACAAATATGATTAAAAATTTTTTTTTTTTTTTTTTTTGCATTACTATTTGGTAGTAATTTATCACTGATCATTCACTCACTCCCAATACAACCAGTCATAAACTATAGACCATTATCACAGCGTCAATGCCCAACCACGCGCATTAAGCCAATCTCGCAAAATAATCTTCAGCTCTGCTCAATGTCTGCTCACTTTTACATTGATAGGTCGATTGACTAAAATTCAACTGACCAAATTAACAACCGAGAGTCAACTGACTAGATCGATGGTACTATAGTCAGTTGACTCGTGGATCAACATACTGGGGGGAAAAGCAGACTCCATTGATCTATGAGAACGGGTCAACTGACTGACAAATTTAAACCACATCACATACCCCATTCATTCTAGTCAATACTTTTGATTTGAGTACTATGAAAAAAAAAAAAAAAAATTTATTAAGTAAAAAATTTCATTTGGCAAATTTTAGTTATATTGAAAAACTATAGGAAACGTAACAATATATATATATATTTATATAATATATATATACTGTTAAATACAGTTCACAAATCGTCAAAAGCTAACGAGCCAAATTTTTTCATTAATGGTACGTACGTATGACATTGTTATTGGAAGGGATTTTTCTTAAAATTCAACTCAAGACGTAATTTTTAATTTCAAACAATTTTAAAAGTATTACTTGTGTGCGCGCGCATAATGCATAATATATATATTACACACAGATTTTCCTTACTGCAAATTGTCCTAAGCAATTCTAATTTAATAAATAGAAGACAATTTAACATTTCAAATTTTCATTAGGAAGTGGGGCGACTGTATGTATATATATATATTTTCTAAATTACAACAATATACTCTACAAAAATATTCATATATATATATATATATATCATATATATATATATATATATATATATATATATATATATATATAAAGCAGATACATAAATAATGCAAAGTTTTAGGAGACCATTACAAGTATCTGTAGAAATTTTATTTTGCTGGGAAAAAATTGGATTATATATATATATATATATATATATATATATATATATATATATATATATATATATATATATATAGAGGAATGTAATAAACAAGAAGTGGGGGATGGGGGAAGGAAGAAAACTAAGCAAAAAAAAGCATCATACAAAATAATACTATCAGCTTTAAAACCTGAATACATCATAATTAAAAAAAAGGTAATTAAAAGTTTTTACCAGAAATTGACAATATAATTAACTAAATAACCAATACAGCACCTTCTCTGACGTAAAAAAACACACATTTCAATTGGAATAGTTATAATAATTATATATATATATATATGTATACACTTAATATATATCAGCTATTTCAATATATATATCCATTTTAAATAAGTTGTTCTTAATAAAATATATCAATGGGGATTTTTTTGTTGCACCAGCTATGCATTGCACAAACAGGGAAACCTGCGGGAAGCTATGTTTAAAAAAAAAAATATTTTGTGTGGGGGAAATGACATATGGGAGAAAACAAAATTGGGGGTTGGGAGTGGGAATGTATTTCTATTGTAGAGAGGGTGGGAGGGAAAATTTATTAAAAAAAAAAAAACCCTCAGCCTGTTTTTCACAAATATCGTTTCATTTTCTTAAGAAAATTTCTTTCAGTATTATTAGAATGATAACTAAATATAAATTACTAAATGGTTTAAATAAGTATGTCTCTAATTTATAAAAAATACTATAAAAAATAGAAAACTTGTAGCTGCTAAAAAAATTTATCTGAATTTTTTTTTTTTTTTTTTTAAGATTTTTTCATTTTTTATTTTGTGCCCGCCACAACCATTTACGATGTACCATCCTTTCATATGTTATGGTAATAATAATAATAGTAGTAGTAGTAATACAGTAATTACTATGCCATGGTTTGAATACTTTTCACAACGTGTCCTCGACAGAAAGAGAAAAAAGTAGCCTCTATTTCGTATCCATCATTATCATCTAAAGAAAGATTTTTTTTTTTTAATCCAAGGTCGCTGCAGAGGGGAGACAAACCCATTCTAAATCTTTACCCTCTTTGAACCAAACGACTTTATCCGAAGAAAGTTGTTCACGAAAATAGTGTCAGCCACAGCCTCTGATCTTTAAGCGCGAAGGAAGAACACTCCCGTCAGTAGCTGCGAGGTTACCTCCCTGTATCGGGAGATAACACGTACGCGGAGATGAAGGCCAGAAGAGAGAACACAACGATGATGGCAAAAGCCTTCTGGTGGTCGTTCATCATATGCCACTGGAAGCGTCTCTCCTGGTGGGGATTAAACAAGATTTAGTGGGAGAACTACTCTTCCATTCATTCAGATTAAAGTTTCCCTTCGCACTATCTTTAGATGGGTCCCGTTTTACTAACAATAGTCAAAAAAAAGGAAAACGTCACCAACAATTGGTGAAAGTTCTCACCCTCGTCGTATAACTCGTCCCCGTGGCGGTCTCTGCCTCCTCTCTTTTTGGGGTGTTGAAAAGGGTAGGGGAAGAATATGCTCCAGCCACAACCTCTTTGTCCCCATTCATTCGAACTCCACAAACCCTGACGTAATATCCAGTTTGAGCTTCCAAACCAGTCATGATGTAAGAGGTCTCGTTACCCACGTATAACTGAAAAAAAAAAAATTGTATATGCTGTAGTGGATGGCTCTTCGGCAGGGCACCTGGTGGAAGACTAAAGTTATCTCGCTATTTAAATGAATTCCCTCGCTGAATAAATTGAGAGGCGCCTCAATAATACTAAATTAAACCAATGACATTCCTAATGCTTCACAAGAGAGTTATAGGCTAACAAAGACCCAAAGCTCCACTCTAGGCTAGCCCAAGAAGGAAGTAGAAGAGTCAGAAATAGCAGTGAAAAAAGAACACTGAAAACTTGTATCATGCTTACACTTATAGACGCGCAAAGTTTTCACGTAAGAATATTAGTAATAGTAAAGTATAGAATGGACAAGCTCTCCCCCTCCTTCCCCCGCCAGCCACTGCTAACGGAAAATAGTGATGAAAGAAGATTTAAACGAGAGGAGGAAAAAATATAATGAGAACAGCTTCAGAGTTCATTCACACCATGCATACACTTCTTTCGTGTACTCAGTTACGCATTAGAAAACGGCTGAAAATAAAGGATAGCGTGAATACTAAACTATCATACTTAATCTATTCTACACCACGTATGTTTTTAAGGAATTATTTATTTATGTACGAGTCATCATTATTTCTCCATAGCCTGCCAAAGCCATTGTACCGAAGATTCAGTTACGAAGCAGACCTAGAAGGGGGATGAGGGGGAAGTCGGTGGTTTTACTCCGAAGACTCCCAAAGTGAGGAACCTCATACTTATCGACATTTGGTTAGCGGATTTAACTCACTCACACTTTACCCCGCCTGCGGCCTGCCCGAAATTTCATTCTTTAACTCGTGAATTTTTTTTTTAGCAATATACGACTTAAAATTATGCAATTTTTGCAAACACTATTCCCGTCTTGATAATCATCGACATAAATGTTCCTGGTCTACTGAAACGAGCATACCGCGCATGCGTATCTAGTAACTAAAAATCACTCCTAATTTACCCGCCCTTTAATGCAAACTGATTCTGATAAAATACCGAACTTATCCAACCTATTCTTAAACATATTAACTGAAGTGCTTGCTACAACCACCGCGGGTAGAGTATTCCACCTCTAAACTATCTTATACGTGAACAACTCCCTCGCAACGTTTGTCTCATCTTTTACCCCTTATTTTAAAACCACCGTTTCCCGTAATGTTCTTATCGTCCATGTGAAAGAAATTCTCATAATTTACGTTATCAAAACTATTTAAAAATCTGAACTTTAATTTTAGCGCATTTAACCCAAAGAAATTTATTTTTTATTTTTCTTAACCTTCACGAGCTACTTGAATTTCAAAATCGCGTTGAGCACATCTAATTAAAAACGGAACATTTCTACGTAAATCTATGCGAGTCAAAGTGCTACTGCGCACGGTCCCTTTTATACCTCTTGTCGGCTACATTTCCATCCGCGATTGCTTTTCCTATATTTCTACTCCACCATTTAAACTGCGCGTGTCATTCACCTCTCTCAACTTCCCTCGCGCTCGTTTAAATTTATAAATATACTCTTAAAATGAAATTATCCCACACGCTAAGAACACTATCTATCGTTAACAGTGCATCCCAATTTATTAAATTTAATGAAGCTCTAAAGTCACCGAAAGCTGCTCTCCCAAATTCAGGCATCATGAAGTTATTTAATTCTCTACAAGTTTTAACATTAACAGAAAAGCGTATTATGCTATGATCGCTATTGCATAAACTTTCTTCGACGTCTACATTATGAACAAAATATTTGTCGTTAAAAATAAATCAAACTATTTTCACCGCGGGTTTGTGAGAGGGGTGTATATATAAGCACACCGGACAAAAAATTAGTCACCCCTCTCAGAATGTACCTAATAACGTGTGACGGCGCCTCTGGCCTTGATAACCGCACGAATCCGGCGAGGCAGAGACTCTACGAGGTTGTGCATGTACTGAACATCGATTTGCTGCCACTCGTTCATCAGCCGGTCCCGAAGTTCCGCCAGAGTCCTTGGGTGTCTATTCCTGGGCTTCACTTTCTGTTTCCAGCCTGAACAACACCTTCGACGCATTCAGGATTAAAGGCTTCATTGGACCTGCGATGTACTCGTCGCCTCCCATCATTGGAGAACAAACAAAAACGGGACTCATCGGACCAAATTACACGTTTCCAATCTGCCGCAGTCCAGTTTTTGTGCCTCTGAGCCCATTTATAACGTGCCAATTTGTGACTTGCTGTTAACAGCGGCCTCTTCCGTGGTACCCTGCTCCAGATGTCCATCGCATGCAGTTCTCGTCGCAATGTCCGTTCGGAAATTGGTCGCTGGAGAACCTCATTGGTTTCTTGGAGCAATTGTTCTCTGGTTTGAAAACGATTTGCAGTTACTAGACGAGAAACATGGCGGCGGCCCCTATTGTCGAGAATTGTTTTCCGGCCACAGTTACGCCGTCGATTGTCAGTTGATTGCGAACTACACCACTCTTTGTAAACTCGCTGGACAGTACGCGTTGACACACCAACAAATTGGGCTACTTCAGACATTTTGTGTCCGTGGGCTCTGCCAAACACGATGGCTCCTTTTTGCCACTGAGTAACGTCTGCCTCACGACCCATTTTGCAGACTATATCCAACACACACTTTGTTCTTCACCACCTCACGAAACAGATCTGATCCTGTGTGCTACGTCACCGCTACTTGTCACTTACCAATGCTACATCAGCGCCCTCTGTGTGACCTTGAACTTCCTACTATCGGTGCTATTAGGGGTGACTAATTTTTTGTCCGGTGTGCTTATACATATATAATATATATATATATAATATATATATATAATATATATATATATATATATACACACCGGGTGTCCCACAAAAAAGGAAACCGAACTTTAAATGACTAACTAAATAAGTATTCGATCTTTTTCTGCTTTGTAAATGAGATTTTACTCGCCAATCATATTTCTATAAATGGTCAAATTTTTATTGGATTGGTTTAAAAAATGCTTGAACAGCATTGCTTTGAGTGAAGGAAACCAAAATGGGGTCTGCGCCAAAAAACAATCTATGGAATGACAAAAAATAGCTAGGCTAATAGGCCCTACGGTATTATTTTTCGCGTGAAGTAAGTCGGTCATTTTCGGCCTTATGGTCCCAGCATAGCCTAGGCTATCATTGTTTACATTTGAAGAAACAGCTGAGCGCTTGCTTCTTTCTGATTAGTCAATCGAGCTGGTTAAACGGTAAACTTGACTTTTCTGCAGCAATCGTACCCTTCAACATGCAGTTATCAAAAGAACAACGAATATTTATTGTCACAAGTTGGATGAAGAGTGGTAGCTTTCAACAAGTACAGGATGCATTTCAGGAACGTTCCCTGATAGACCTTCTCCTACCAAATCCACCATTTGGAAAAATATTCAAAAGTACGAGAGAGAAGGGACAAGTTTAAATTTGAACAAAGGTCGTTCAGGACGTCACAAAACAGTAAGAACAGAAGAAAATATTAAAAATGTTCGCGAACTGCTTCTAGAAAACCCACATGTATCAGCTAGGAAGAATGGGATGCAACTAACAAAATCATCATTCAATCGTATTGTGCACCTTGATCTTAAATGGCATCCACACAAAATGCATATTCGCCATCAGCTCTTGGAGACTGACTTTCCCCGCCGAAGAAGATTCGTACAATGGCTCCTCCATAAACCAGATCGTTTTTTGGACAACATAGTGATCGGTGACGAGGCAGCATTTTTCATGGATGGAAGAGTCAATAATCATAATGTCCGGCAATATGCTCCACTGCACAATCCTCCAGAGTTTAACTTTGACCGCACCATATGCAAGGTGGTGTCGTCTCTATGGATCGGAATGTGTGGAAATGGCACTCTAATTGGCCCTTTATTTTATGATAATAATCTAACCGGTGCCCTCTACCTTACTATGATTAATGAACAAATACTTCCAGAAATTCGCGATAATTATCGTAACAGATTCAATCGAGTTTGGTGGATTCAAGATGGAGCTCCAGCGCATAGGCTAATTGCTGTGAGAGATAGACTAGTAAAAGTATTCAACAGACGTATTATTGCGCTTCATCATGCTATTGAGTGGCCTCCTAGATCTCAGACTTGACGCCCTGTGATTTCTTCCTGTGGGGAACACCTTAAGAGTAAAGTTTACTCAACGCCTCCTGCAGATTTGAATCAGCTACGGGAACGAATCACATTTGAAGTCAACTTGTTGAAAGCAAATCAACAATTAATCAAAAAAGTAGTGCAAGCAATGAGAACCAAAGCTAATCTTTGCATGGAAAGGAATGGAGGGCATGTAGAGGGCACTGGTATGTAGGAATTTTTTTTATTATTATGATTAATGGATTATTATTGGCTTTTTAATAGATTAAAGGTTTGATTCGAAAAATGTTTTATTCACCATACAACAATATGGTATGTTATGCCATTCCATAGATTCAGTTTTTTGGCGCAGACCCCATTTTGGTTTCCTTCACTCAAAGCAATGCTGTTCAAGCATTTTTTAAACCAACCCAATAAAAATTTGACCATTTATAGAAATATGTTTGGCGAGTAAAATCTCATTTACAAAGCAGAAAAAGATCGAATACTTATTTAGTTATAGTCATTTAAAGTTCGGTTTCCTTTTTTGTGGGACACCCGTATATATATATATATATATGATGAATAAAACCACAAAGGAAAGGAAACACAAAATGGTGCTCAAGCGCTTTCGTCTAATGACATCCTCAGGAACATTGAAGTACATAAAAGGGTTACAGCCTATATATAGGTTACAGAAAGAAAAAAATATAAATTAATATAATATATATATATATATATATATATATATATATATATATATGCAATAAACGGAGAAGTAAAAATTAAAATTAAAAGATTATCAGAGGCATACAGATTTGTAAGGAAAAAATATCGATTTTTAGCACAAGATCAAATGAATTATAAAAATACAAATTTATACTGGAAATCTGCCCGGGTTTTAACACTGCCTTTTTTTGGTTAAGTTTCGATGTATATAAAAATAAAATGAAAATTAAAAGTTAATAAAGTAGCATACAAGTTTACCAAAGATTTAGCGTTCTACCCTTCTTATCTAAATCTGTTTTGAAGGAATTCAAAACAACAGGATCGAGTTGAAAAAGACCTTTGCTTATGTTGAAGTTATTTGAAAGTTGGATAATGGCAGACTCAAGAATAATTCTATTAACAATGTTGCTAGAGTGGAATAAAACTGAAGCATTATTCCAATCAATACAGTGGGATAACTCTGACAAACTCCTTCAAAACAGATTTAGATAAGAAGGGTAGAACGCTAAATCTTTGGTAAACTTGTATGCTACTTTATTAACTTTTAATTTTCATTTTATTTTTATATACATCGAAACTTAACCAAAAAAGGCAGTGTGTTAAAACCCGGGCAGATTTCCAGTATAAATTTGTATTTTTATAATTCATTTGATCTTGTGCTAAAAATCGATATTTTTTCCTTACAAATCTGTATGCCTCTGATAATCCTTTAATTTTTATTTTTTATTTTTACTTCTCCGTTTATTGCATATATATATATATATTTTTTTTTTCTGTAACCTATATATAGGCTGTAACCCTTTTATGTACTTCAGTGTTCCTGAGGATGTCAGACGAAAGCGCTTGAGCACCATTTTGTTTCCTTTCCTTCGTGGTTTTATTCATCATAAATATTTTTCATATATATATATATATACCCCTCTCACAAACCCCAAAATTAAATACAAAGTCATTAGCGCTAATTTCCAAAATAATTATATCTACTGGTCAATATCTCTCTCCTTACGCTCCTATTTGTTCCTCCATACGCGTCGAATTTCCCCGAGGCCGACGAGTTACATTTCCTAAATGAGACAGAACTACTACATCTTGCCTACGTTTTAAACAACTCTTACTTTTTGGTCAATCAGTCTCTAGAGTTGCGAATTACCAATCTCATTCAAGTAAACGCAATCTTGATTGAGCAAATCCGCCGAGTTATATTCCGACCAAAAGTTAACGAATTCTACTCGTTCAAGGACGAACATCGCTTCTAATTTAGTATTGAAGTAAATTGCTTTACTTAACTCTAATTCTCGATAGAACCCCAGAAATCAGTACATTATTCGACTCGTCTTTAAAAGATTTAATCGAACTTCGATATTTAGCTAACAATTTTGTCCTACTACTGAAATTGTACGAGTCGTTAGCTCCAACGTGAGAAATTAACAACGAATTTGCAGTTTCTAATTTTAAATTCTTCGCTTCCTGTTCAATTCTTTCTATTTTAGCGCCTGAGACGCACGTTCTCTTTCATTTTACTCTTTATCTTAAACAAAATTCTTTATCCATATGGTTTAACAATAGACGAGCCTGACAACATTTTCCTCTTCATTTTCTATCGTTTCTAGTAAACTAAATGGATTCTGACAATCCAACTGATTACTTAACGACGCCTTTGGCTTACCACCGTTTCTAATCAAAGTAAAACTATGAACATTATCTTCAACTTATTTAATAGGATCGTTTAAATTTCCCAAGAAATTCGAAAATTATTAAGTTAAACTCCCTTTAAATTATCCTCAACGTATGAACAAAAAATTTTATTAAGTGCACAGACTTTTTTCACGTCAACATTAATTTTTTTAATTCATTTATCTTCAAATTTTTAATTAAATGCCTTCCTTGGCTACTGCTGTGAAAACCGTTTGCTGAAGCTGCTCTTGAAAGATTTTTGTTGACTGAGATATATATATATATATATATATATATCCCCGCAAGGGGGTTCTAAGCTCGTGCTCTTGAGTGCTCTTTGTGCTCGTTTGTACGTGCTTGTTCCTGGAGGTTTCACGTGCGCCCTCCCGGCCCTAGCACCCAAGGATGATGGGGCTCGACCCTGCAGTCCTTGTCATCCTTGGTCTTTTTCCACTTCGACTGTCCCGTCCACCCTTTCTTTTTCCTCTGTCTTTCCTCTCACTTTTTCTTTGTTTTTCTGCTGAGATATGCCCTTTAAATAGAGGCGAATCGGTTCTTCCTGAACTAAAAAAAAAAAAAATATATATATATATATATAATGCACAATCTCAGTCAACAAAAATCTTTCAAGAGCAGCTTCAGCAAACGGTCTTCACAGCAGTAGCCAAGGAAATTTTATCGAAAAGAGAATATATAAACTAGCTCTACAATTACGCTATGCGCATTGCGCACAAATCGTACACCAGATAGCACCGTTGTATAAACTAACATCCCAAATTCCTATAGTACTTCAACCAAGGCTGTGATTGTTCTGAAGTTAAGCCCCTCAGTAACGCTTAGGTCGTATAACGGGGAGACCTACACCTTTACGTGGGATTAGAACAATCTATAAGGGCCACTACATAATGTGGACGCGGAGGGCGGTCCCCCATCCAGCTACTAACCAAACCCAATGTCGCTGATCGAAGCGAAGACACTGAGGCAGGGCCTGGGAGGGAGGAGTGCGTGAGGTGTCAAAACACCAGGGCCCGGGTTGGAAGATAGAGATGAAGGTGATTGGGAGTAAAGGGGGCCTGAAGTCAAAAGTAATACCAAGGCCTGGGAGGGCCCAGGATTCCTCTCCCGGGCCTAGCACTGAGGATGGGTGTTCGACTCTGGATGGTAGTGGTGGTAATAATAATAATAATCCAGAAATTAGAGCAAAGGTCTGGTTTGAAAGCGGTGCCAGTTTGTGACCATCCAAACTGTTAGCACTATTTTCATACTGGGTAAAGTGTTTGGGGGTCAACATCACTACTTGAAAACGATCTTCTGAGGGATGGGTCAGCTCAATATTAATTCCAAAGTACAGTAATTGCTTTTACTCATCATGAAATATCGCAACTCACCAACGAGTAATCTTGGTCTTTCCCTGCTTGTAGGACCTGCATCCTGTAGATAATCCTGTCGTCCCCTGGACATCTCACTCCGCACCATTCCACGCAGTAGGTACCGTTAGGTCCCTCGGAAATACGTGGAGCTGAAACCAAAGAATTATAATATATATTATCTATATATATTTTTTTTTTCCGTGAAAAGTTCGGTCCATCAACGAGCAGTACCAAGTAATAAAAACTCTAAAACTAGAAGGCTGCCAAGACTCGTTCACAGACCGAATATATACAGTACTTGCATAATCACAGTATTGTAATAAAGGTTTCAGAATAACTTGATTCTTAAATAGGAACTTTGATATATATATATATACATATATATATACACAGGGTGTTTGAAAACTTTCTGTACAAATTGTAATGGGGGATAGGCAACACCAAGACAAACCCTTTTCGTCTATAAGTGTATGTCCGCTGACGTCACCATTTGGCGCGAGAGGGCGCCGCTGCAATTGGCTAAAAGGTGAAGTGGGCTAGACTCGCGCTTGCCGCGGGCATTCTTAAATCGGACGTACTACGCGTAACATGGAGCGCTTCACGACTGCCGAGATGGCTGACATGCATATGGTGTATGGGGGCTGCCAATGGAAACGGAAGAGCTGCTGTGAGGTTGTACCGACAGTGCTTCCCAAACAGACGTGTGCCAAACCACCAAACGTTTGCGCATTTGCATCGGCGACTGCGAGAAACTGGAACATTCCATGCAAACATGCATGACTGGTCGGGAGAGAAACGTGCGCACTCCTAACATGGAAGAAGAAATCCTACGGCGATTTGAGGACAATCCAAGCGCAAGCACGCGAGGTGTTGCACGTATCCTCGGTGTGAACCACGACCTGGTCTGGAGTGTGTTGCACGAGCAGCAGTTACAACAGTTTCATCGTCAGTGTCCAGGCATTACAAACCCGTGTAGAATGTGGATTTGCGTGCGCCCACACGTGAGAATTGTGCATGTTAAACACACCCTCACGTGTGAAACAGGCCTCATCTGAGAACAGCACATAAGCCGGAAAATTAGGCTGCACCGCTGTCTGCTGCAGAAACCAGCGTGCGAATTCCACACGAAGAGGGTAATCCCGAGGTTGTAATGCCTGGACTCTCTGACGATGAAACGGATGTAACTGCTGCTCGTGCAACACACTCCAGACCAGGTCGTGGTTAACACCGAGGATACGTGCAACACCTCGCGTGCTTGCGCTTGGATTGTCCTCAAATCGCCGTAGGATTTCTTCTTCCATGTCAGGAGTGCGCACGTTTCTCTCCCGACCAGTGTCATGCATGTTTGCATGGAATGTTCCAGTTTCTCGCAGTCGCCGATGCAAATGCGCAAACGTTTGGTGGTTTGGCACACGTCTGTTTGGGAAGCGCTGTCGGTACAACCTCACAGCAGCTCTTCCGTTTCCATTGGCAGCCCCATACACCATATGCATGTCAGCCATCTCAACAGTCGTGAAGCGCTCCATGTTACGCGTACTATGTCCGATTTAAGAATGCCCGCGGCAAGCGCGAGTCTAGCCCACTTCACCTTTTAGCCAATTGCAGCGGCGCCCTCTCGCGCCGAATGGTGACGTCAGCGGACACACACTTATAGACGAAAAGGGTTTGTCTTGGTGTTGCCTATCCCCCATTACAATTTGTACAGAAAGTTTTCAAACACCGTGTGTGTGTGTATATATATTATATATATATATATACACACACACACACAGGGTGTCCGAGAATTATCTGTACAATTTTTGGCTGTTATTAAAAGTTAACCATGAAGTGTAGAAATTCCAGTGTTGTCCCATTTAACAGAGAAGCTCTAAGTTTTTTCTGATACCAAGTTTTGACAAGTTTTTTAGAAATCCAGTGTGTCCGAAAATTATCTGTACAATTTCATCTTTTAATAAAATTCTTGATAACACACGTAAAATTCTTAAACAAGATTATTTAGAATCTGTATTTTCAAAAGTTTCTTTTATTAAAGTAACGTTGTTACAAACATTCGATATGTGCACCATCAGTGATTCGCAAAACATCCAATCGATACTCCAAATGTTGCCATGTACGCTGCAGCATATCCACATCAATTCGCTCAATAGCAGCTGTGATTCTTGCTTTTAAATCATCAATGTCTGTCACCCGCGTACATTCCTAAAAAACTTGTCAAAACGTGGTATCAGAAAAAACTTAATGAGATTCTCTGTAAAATGGGACAACACTGGAATTTCTACACTTCATGGTTGACTTTTAATAACAGCCAAAAATTGTAGAGATAATTCTCGGACACCCTGTATATATATATATATATATATTAGTGTCCCAATTTTTTTTGTTCCTGAAGTTTGTCATGCACACCCCCCTAATTTCTTCCACTCGTGAAAACATGCCAGCAAGATGAATTTCATTCGTGTTCTTTAATTTTAAGGGCCCCCTCAAACCATGTGTTACTATTGCTGAACGGCTACTCTCTACCTTATACTAATTGTAGCTATTTCTTTTCAGGTTATGGATACAAGAAAGCAGGAGACTGTGTGGTTGGTGGGGGTGTTGCGAAATGAACCCCTGGAAACGCTGTGTCAACTCCCGACAGTGGGAGATGTTCTTCGACGTCTGTTGTTCTTCACTCGGAAGAAAAAAACGTCCACGGCGGAAGCTGCCAATGTGGTAGCTGATGAGGTTATGGCGGTGTGGGCTCGGGCATCTATTCCGACCTCCCACAAGCCCAAGTGCGTCGAGAGGATCAAGGCCCTCTCCACGGACTACGAGAAGGTTGCCAGAAACCGAAACCGTGGGGGAGAGAAGCAACTGGAGCGGGAAAAGGGATTCCAAGCCAACCTGAATACACTGTTCGAAACAGCTCATGCCAACGCCATGAAACTCATCAAAGTCCCCGAAGATCGAGACTTTCTGAATGACCAGCGAACCGTGCGGAAGATGTACATCGGAGGAGAGGACCTGGAGTTTGCTCGCAGGGCAGTGGAGCGGGAGAAACGCCGAGCAGCTGAAGAGAAGAGGAAGAAGAAAAGCCGCGAAGAGATGGACTCACTGCAAGCAAAAGGAACGGTGAAAAGTGGGTCTTCTTCTTCTTCGGAGTCCATGGCCGAAGCATCCAATGATGATGTCCAATATTCCTCTCCTGGTCCTTCGGCTCCTCGATCCGCTCCCAAGGACGGCCAAGTGTCGGCAAGGAGGATCATCCAATATCCCAATTTTGCTGCAGCCCTGGATCGAACTGGAACCTCAGTACGCCAAGCGATGCACATTGTGGCTCCAGCACTCGCTGCCGCGGGAGTTGAGTTATCCTCGGTCACCTTGTCCAAATCAAGTCTTCACCGTTCACGGCAGAAGTCCAGGAAGAACTTGGCAGCCGGAATCAAGACCGAGTTCAATCCTGATACGCCGCTTGTCGTCCACTTTGATGGCAAACTCCTCCCTGATTCGGATGGAGGGAAATCGGATCGCATACCAGTGCTGGTCAGCGGGAAGAATCTTGAGAAGTTGTTGGCGATCCCAAAATCCCTGACAGCACGGGACAGCGGATGGCTGGAGCTGTTCTGAAGGTGCTGGACGATTGGCCGCAAGTTCAACCATGGATTGCCGGTCTCTGCTTCGACACAACATCGGCGAATACCGGTATTCACAGCGGCGCTTGTACGATTATCCAGGACCAAATGGACCGCCGCGTTCTTTTCCTGGCTTGCAGACACCACATGATGGAATTGGTAATCACCTCAGTCTTTGACCTGTTCTTCAGGTCTTCTGGCCCCGAAATTGCGCTGTTTGCTCGCTTCAAATCTCAATGGGAGTTCATCGACCAGAAGCAGGCTTCTCCGTTCAACGGCGATGGCCCAAGTGACATCCTTTCGGAATGGGTGGCGTTGAAAAAAGAGCAGATTGTCCACTTCATTGAAGACCAGCTTGAAGTTGGCCACCCAAGAGACGATTACCGGGAGTTCCTGATCCTCGATGGTCATGGCAAACGAGATCTCCGGTACAATCGTCCTGGAGCATACCACCGGGCCAGGTGGATGGCCAAAGGCATTTACTGTCTTAAGATGTTCATCTTCCGAAGCCAATTCCACCTGACCACTCACGAGGTCCGGTCACTATGCAGGATAAACGTCTTTGCCGTCACCATCTACCTCCAGAGGTGGTTCGAGGCTCCATTGACGGCGGACGCCCCCGTCAATGACCTGGAGCTGTTGTAGGACCTAGAGCGGTACAAGGCGGTGGATCATGATGTAGGTACCGCCGCATTGACGAAATTCCGGGGCCACCTCTGGTACCTAAGCGAAGATTTAGCCGGACTCGCTATGTTCTCCTCCAAAACCACCGATGCAGAGAAGACGGCCATGCTCCAAAACCTGCACAAGACCGAAAACCCAAAAGATCTGCGTCGGCTGGAGGGAAAGAGTGTCTTGACCGTGAGACGGTCGGATTTGAGCACCTTGGTCACGAAAAGGACTCAAAACCTTTTTCATTGCCTGAAGCTGCCGGTTCCAAAAACCCCCAAAGATCTCGAAGGATGTGCACCATCGTTGAAGTCTGTGAACGACGCGGCAGAACGGGCGGTGAAACTGGCGGAAGATTTCAACGAGGGCCTGACAAAAAACGAGGAGGAACGGCAGCTCGTGTACCAAGTCGTCGAATACCACCGCCAGCAGTTCCCCTCAGCAGACAAAAAGATCCTCTGTCCCCCGAAATGAAATGTGCCATTAGGAAGAATTTCCATTTCCTTTAATTTAGTCATTAGAAAGAATTTACATTTCATTCTTCCATTCTAGAATGATTAATGCTGAGCATTTACGTTTGTTCATATAGGGTCAAATAAACAAGGTCAATGAGGGGACCCTTCCCCTCCTAATAGGCCAATGACATTTCACCCATTTTTTCCTTTCTTCAAGTGTAATTAATTAAAGGGGTGTGCGATTTGACTCTTGCAAATTTTTATTTTCACAAGTGAGGCTGGGACACCCTAATATACAGGGTGTCCCGTAAGTCTGGACCCATAGGGAAAAATAATAAAATTACAAAATAGTCCAAAAATTTATTACATAATCTGTTCAAAGTGTCCGCCGTTGTGTCGCACACATAGTTGAAGACGCAATCTCCACTGCGACAGCACTTTCTGAATCACAGTCGCAGAAATTTCTTGACACGCCTCCACAATGCGTGCTTTAAGGTGGAAAATGTTCTGAAGTTTGACCTCGTACACTTTGGCTTTCAAGTAGCCCCACAAATAAAAATCATAATAAAAAATAATAAAAAAATAAAATAATAATAA
This sequence comes from Bathynomus jamesi, assembly GCA_023014485.1. Classification (NCBI taxonomy): domain Eukaryota; kingdom Metazoa; phylum Arthropoda; class Malacostraca; order Isopoda; family Cirolanidae; genus Bathynomus; species Bathynomus jamesi. The sequence continues at coordinate 379,909 of JAJOZX010003706.1, read as the reverse complement.
TAACATAATAAAAAAATATATTATAAATCCCTATGGGTCCAGACTTACGGGACACCCTGTATATATATATATATATATATACACAGGGTGAGTCAAAAGTAGCGCCCGATTTCTGTTTTTTCGGCTGTCAGATTCTTTCTGGAAGTCATGTTGTTAATAATTGTTTTGCAGATTATTAATTTTCTTAGTTATTTATTTTTGTTTTTGTTTTGCAGGTTATTGCTGAGAGTTTGGAAAGTTACTGAATTTGCACCAAATTGAACCATGAATTACCTTTCAATGAATCAACGCATTGCGGCCGTGAAACATTACTACAAATGTAATGAACAACCAACGATGGCGGCACGCCGTTTGGCACAGGAATCGATATTAACCCACCCCATGGAAGAAACATACGATTGATTGTCGAGAAATTTGAAGCAACAGGGTCGGTAGCCACTGCAAAGAAGTCCGGTCGTCCGAAAACGGCAACGAATGTAGCTAAGGCTGAAGAAGCCATCAGGAGACTGGAACAAAGTCCGCAAAAGTCAACTCGCCGTTTATCTGCAGAGTTGGAAGTGAGCCAATCAAGTGTTATCTGTATCCTTCACCAGAAAAAATGGAAACCTTACATTCCACGCTTACTGCATGCCCTTCATGATGGAGATGACGACCGCCGTCTTCAATTTTGCGAAGAGTTCTTAGCTAAACTTGACGAAGAGGACACAATGCTAGACAACATCTGGTGGTCAGATGAGGCATGTTTTAAGCTTAACGGCACAATTGTCTACTGGGCTGCGGAGAACCCAAGAGTGACAGTTGGAGGTAAATTTACCTGGCGTGACAGTTTGGGCAGTCATATCTCCATTAGGGATAATTGGACCCTTTTTCTTTGAGGGATCTGTCACTGCAGAAATTTACCTGGATATGCTGCAAACCTTCTTTTGGCCCAGGGTACAAGATCAGGACTGTTATTTCCAGCAAGATGGAGCTCCACCTCATTATGGACGTCATGTTCGTCAGTGGCTTGATGAAAACTTTCCCGGAAAGTGGATCGGCCGCCGCGGTCCGATCGAGTGGCCGGCACGCTCCCCAGACCTTACACCTCCAGATTTCTTTCTTTGGGGGCTCATGAAAGACCTTGTTTATCGTGAAAAGCCTCGTACCATTCAGGAATTGAAGGCTCAAATCACTGCAAAGTTTGAGGAAATTGATATCGAACTCTGCAGGCGTGTGTGCCACTCTGTGCCTGCTCGGCTGCAATTGTGCATCGATCACGAGGGAGGGCACTTTGAAAATTGCAAGTAAAACAGCTTGGTACAGTTCCATAATAATTTTCCCCCGAATAAATGATAATAAACATGTCATTCATTTATTTCTACCTTCTTGTACACTGTAATACAAATGGCAAACAAACAATCAACTGACAGAAACGGGGCGCTACTTTTGACTCACCCTGTGTATGTATGTATATATATATATATATATATATATATATAACTCGTCTAAAGTGCAGACAAACTTATCTTAAAAAAAAAAAAAGGGGTGTCGGGGGTGGGGAGTGAAATTCCAGATGCAGTTCAGGGAATCCATAGGCCCTACTACTTTAAGTAATTAAACAACCTAATTTAGTATATTAACAAACGACTGTCAGGTACTGTCAGGTACTGTCTCAAACTGCGTCTGCGTATGGATTTTTGTTTTTATTCGAATTTTTTTCCCAAAACTGTGCTTTATAAAATTTTGACTACGAAAATGTTGATATATAGTTCATTTCGATCTTCGGCTGTTGATCAATGACCGCAAATAAAAATATTACCTTTCAGCGGTGGAGGGGGTGCCTTCGTCGTGGTAAATTCAACAGGGGTGGAAAATGGCCCCACTCCAGCTTCATTTGTGGCGCAAATTCTGAGCCTGTACGTCGTATTCTCCTCTAATTTCCCAACTTTAAAAATTTGATTTGTGCCACAATACACTTGATAAAACCTAAAAATACCAAAATATAAAATCAGCCATTAAAATTCAATTTTCTTAACTTACTCTTCCATTTTTTGCCTTAAGGTCCAAAACACATTTTGCTAGAACCAAGGGATAGGGAAGGAAATGGTGGCCTTTATTTAAATAATAATTGCGTCGGAGTGGATTTAAGAATTACTTTATACTTAAAAAAAGAGTTTAAGAGTGTCTGTTGACGACTATACTTCAAGACTTGAAACACTTTATTCCAAGTTTCAGAAAAAAAAAAAAAAAAAAAAAAAAAAATTTACAGTTTGAGATGATAATACGAGTCCTCTACGAAACAAGTTTCTCAAAATAATGACGCGTGGGGTTGTTCAATTCCCCTTGTAACGGCTAAGAAGGTCGTAAGGGTCGGTACATCTGAACGGAGAAGAGGACACCCACTCCCCAATCCAACTACTCAAGAAAACGCCGCTTAACATCACTGATACAACGGAAGCTCGGTGTGGCGACGTTGCCAAATATTCTACTATGTTCCGCTTGGACAGATTACGTAGCTCTGGCTAATTAAAAATACTTAAATGGATTCGTAACACGCGGATACTGGTACGAGTAGAAAGACTTACTCCATCGTACTATTGTGTGGGTTCAGATATTCCATTTGTAAAGAATACTTGAGCAATTCTGGGTTTCTGCCCTCACCCCATTTCAGTCTTATAGAGTTGAAGGAGCCCTTCACTAATTCAATTTGCGGCGGGGCAGGAGGCAGTGGTTGGGTGGTAACCTTATGCACACTGCTATAATGGCTTGAACCCACGCTATTCACAGCCTGAATGCGGAATCTGAAATGTGAAATTAAATTCAGGAATTTCATTCTCATTATCAGTCCTATTATCCACCATTTTTTCCTAGTTTATCATAGAATTTTATATTTAATCTTATTTCTAAGTTATTCCCTTCTTCGCAAAATATCAGGTCATCCCATAAGTAATGTTTTTTAGATCGGAATTTGAAGGATAAAAACAAAACTCTACAAACTTTTTAATCTAGTTTATATTTTCCATCGGAATCAATGACACACTGCCAACATCCTACAAGCTTTTTTCAATGCCATGTTTATAAAATTCAGGCGGTTTTCAGGCAAAAAACGTACAGAGACTAGTGTGCAGGTCATCTAAAGAAGTATACCGTTTCTCGTCAAGATAGTTTTGCAGACTCCTGAAGAGATGATAATCTGAAGGCGCAAGGTCAGGTCTGGAGAATATGGAAGTTTTTCGCACCCAAGCTCCTCAATTTTTGCGGAAGTGATCCGAGCGGTATGAGGACGTGCGTTGTCGTGGTGGAACACGATTCCTTTCCGATTAACCGAAGAAGGTTCTTTTCTTTTAGTGCAGTGTTCAATCGATCCAGTTGTTGACAGTAGACTTGAGCGGTGATTGTTTGGTTGTGTGGTAAGGCTTCAAAGTGTATTACACCACCTTTATCCCACCAAACCCTAAGCAACACCTTCCGAGGGTGAAGATTTGGTTTTGGCTGTGGTGTCGCTGGTTCTCCGGCACAAAACCCACTGTCGACGGCGCTTAATTCTGGTACAGTATCCACTTTTCATCACAGTCACTAAAACGGTGCAAAACCGGATCTTGGAGTTCACGGGAATGAAGAGCTGTGCTAATGTTTACCCGCACCCTCAGACTGTCGACCGACAATTCATGTGGCACCCATTTTCCTAACTTAGGCACTTTCCCGAGTTATTGCAAATGTCGATGGATGGTGGACGGGGATGAACGGAGTTTCTGGGCCAATTCTTCGACAGTTGTTGAACAGTCTTCTTCAAGTGCGGCTAACAGCGGGTCATCATCAAACTCAGCAGGGCGTCCAGAGCGTGCTGCATGTCAAACAGCAGTCACCATTCCTAAACTTCCGAAACCATCTTTGACATTTCCTCACACGCAGAATATCGTTGCCATAAACGTCCTGAATGTTTCGCGTTGCTTCAGTGGCACTATTCCCTTTTTTTAACTCGTAAAGCATTATACGCCTGATATGCTCTTCTGATACCGCCATGTTTATGAGGGGTTCACAAAGCAAAACACACGTCTTCACTGGTCAAGGTCTGTAAAGTATGTAGCGAAACACGATAGATCTCCTCTTAGATATAACCTTTGGAAAATTTATGCTTAAACCGAGTGGGACTAGTTTAAACTTAATCTATCGTAAAAAACGACATTACTTATGGGATGACCTGATAAAACCGAAGGTCCAGTCTTCCATTAGTGAATTGAAGCACAGCGTCTAAAGCAGTGGTGCACAAACGTTTTTGATGTGAGGGCCAAGCGAAGAAAAAAATAACGTATTAGCCTACTTACTTTCCATCTAAGTCATAAATTGGGTCACTTTTATATTCTAACCTTTTCATTGAATTGAAAAGACCCGTGGGGGACACATTTGGCCCGCGGGCCAGGGTTTGTGCATCACTGGTCTAAAGGGAAGTTTCGTTCGCAAGTTAAAAATTGAACTAATTACTTGTTAGATTACAGGAATGTTCTCACTGACAACAAACCCAAATTCCTACGTGTATCTCTCCCCCGATCCTTACTTATAAGTAGCCTCGGGTAAAAGTTCCCTGACGGTAAACTCTAAAACTGGCTCTTGCGTGGAAATGATATGATCGCCCATCTCGATGTTGTAGTGGGTTATAGGATCCCCGTGGCAAGCTGGTTCCGTCCAATGCAGGGTGACTTCCGTGGCCTCGGGAGAAGAAGTCACGTGGCCCACGGGGGCGGGAGGGGATGCGGGAGTGGTCACTGACGCCGGAGAAGAATGAGGACTCACACCAGCGATATTAGAGGCACACACCCTGACGAAATAGAGAATATTACGTACCGCCATTTTCTTCCCGTGGGAGTACGAGTGTCATCCTTTACAAGAAAGGCGACGCTCGATATCCCTCACTGGGGAATAACTATTCCCGCCGCTGATAATTAAGTTTGATGGTATTTAAAAGTGGATGCTACAGATTCAACATCAGGAGTTACTGTACGTTTGAATGACTGTACGCGTGTACGTACACTACACACACTTACCTAAGTAAAATTAGCTATACTTGTATAAAATTAGAGCTACCTGAAGGCGTAAGTAGTAGCTGGGGTTAAGTTCCTCACTTCGGCGTGCGGGGCCGAACCTGTATAGGCTGTACTAAATGTCAATTCGGAATCAGGTTCGCCACACGTAGAGGAAGACTCGGATGACTCCGTATTAGGGCACGAGACCTGCGGGTGAAAAGATTCGTTTTCGATAAGTAAAATTAAAAAGATTGGAATAATGAAAAAAAGCACCGTCAGTGCCTTGATGTAGGCGATGCCTACCAAGGATTATTTGGGGAAAAAAAAATAGAGACAGGATCTTTTGCAATGCAAGAGATTCATCCGATATTTAACATACTGTCATTCAAAAGTACGCTAGCATACATACATACATACATATATATATATATATACACACACTATAGTGTGTGTGTGTGTGTGTGTAAACAATAACTTCATACAGTGAATTTTGAAAACAATCATCGAAGGCGAAGATGGAGCGGACCCGTGCCTTGAGAGCCTAAGCCCAATCTCAAACCAAGCGAGAGAGAGGACTGTATTACATTACGCACTACTAAATTACAGTACCCTAATTTCTCTATCCTAAAGACAGTTTATTCAACCACACCAAACCTTCTTAAAAGATGTAATTTTTTGCCAACACACACACACACAGTGAACTCCCTACCTCTGCCATCTGAACAATGTATTGTTCGATACTAGCTCCATTGTTAATGGGCTCCTCCCAGGAAACTAGGACGATGTGGGACCCCTTGCATGCTAAATGGGGGGACCTAGGAGAGTCTGGTGGTCCGGCCCCACTCACCACTTCGAAGGGCTCTGACCACACGCCAGCACCTATTCTATTCACAGCTCTAAGCATGAACACGTAAGCTCGCCCTGGGAGTAAACTGGAAAAGAAAAACATTCATTATCGTACTAAATGGGACATGCACGGTGCTTATTTTATGAATTGGCAACCGAGACCGAGTCGTTACAAATTTATCAACTTCGTTTTATTTAAAAATATTTAAAAATAGAGAAGTCATTACGAGCAATGACGAATGTCGTCTATCGAAATTTTAACACTAATTTCCAATACCGATATATAGTGTTTCATATGTCACAACCCAATGAAAATACATTTATGGAACCATATTATTCAAAATGTTCCACATTTGTTTCTAAAATGTTAATGTAATTAGCTCCGTCATATGACCTTACATGTTGCGAAGGAGGTTAAACAAAACCAATAATTATTATTATTAAAGTTCAAACAATGTGCTCGCCCTTAAACAGAACGGGAAACTGTCGCTATTGATAACGCGATTATGTTCATACGTAAAGCAACTAGACAACTATAACGGTGAGAGTCATTAATTACCTGGCCACTGTGCATTCTACGTCTCTTCCGCAATAAACTTGCCTCCGATCAGAATCTGGGGTTATCATATCCATGTGGAATTCGGTGACAGGCGAACCACCATCAAAATCGGGGTAACCTAAGATAAATAAATAAAAGGCTGAGAGAGATCCAACATCCACTCTAAATTACGTCAAGAAATGAATGAATCTCTCTCTCTCTCTCTATCTACAGGGTGGCACAAAAGTTACACATCATAGGAATTTTCAGTGTTGATTATATATTTTTTTCTTTTAGGTAGGAGATGGCTGTGAAATTAATAGACGAGAGGTTGAGCTTGGTTTTAATGTATGGAATACCAGGAACAAATAATCTGAACCGATTCATCGATTTGTTATAATTGGTATTCCTTAAAACCAAGCTCAACCCCTCGTCTGTTGTTAATTTCACAACCATCCCCTACCTAAAAGAAAAAAAAATAATATAGTCAACACCGAAAATTCCTATGATGCGCGACTTTTGCGCCACCCTGTATATATATATATATATATATATATATATACAGTGTCCCAAAACAACGTATACATTTTTAAAAAATTTATAACAGGAGAACCCACTAACAGATTCAGATGATTTTTATTTCTTTTATAGCCTATAGCCTAAGGAGATACAAAAGCGAAATTGTTAACAGCCTTGGCTAGCCTAAGGAGATACAAAATCGAAATTAGTAATAGCCTTGCCTGCCTACAGTAAACATGGAAAATGGAAGTGTGCGCTTATCATTTGAGCAACGAAAATGGATACTAAAGTCGTATTTTAAAGTTGAGAAGATATCAAAGGTTCAACAACAGTGGAGAGACAATTTTGGAACTAATCCTCCAACTCGACTTACCATTTCACGTATCTGTGAGAAATTTGAAGTATACGGTACTGTGCATGATGTGTACAAGCAAGCGACTGGGCGTCCAAAGACATCAACAGATGCTAACACTTCTGATGAAGTGCTACAGGTATTCAACCGATCACCAAGAAAATCTGTGAGACAATGTGCTCGTGAAACAGGGAAAAGTAAGACAAGTGTCCACAGAATTCTGAAGAATGCTAAATGGAAATCTTACATCCCGAGATTATTACATGCCTTGAATGAGGATGATCCGGATCGCAGAATCCAGTTTTGCGAAATAAGATGGCCAATTTGCGGACAAAATTGTGTGGTCTGATGAGGCTACATATAAGTTGAATGGTATAATTAATCGTCATAATTGCACATACTGGTCACAAGAAAATCCACACATTTATGTGGAACGACATGTAAATTTACCGGGTATAACTGTCTGGTGTGGTTTTTCTTCCAAAGGTTTGGTTGGTCCATTCTTTTTCGATGGTACAGTTACCGGTCATAGCTACCTCAACATGCTTCGGGGAAAAGGTTTTCCTGCAATTCGACAGTTATACGGAGATGAGGACATTTACTTTCAACAAGATGGAGCACCTCCTCATTACCATCAGGATGTCAGGAACTACCTTTATGAAACATTTCATTATCGGTGGATCGGACGACGAGGTAGTATCGAGTATCCACCACGTTCACCAGATTTGAACCCACTTGACTTTTGTTTATGGGGTCATTTGAAAAATGAAGTATACAGTAGAAGACCTACATCACTTGAACAACTAAAGAGCACAGTTGAAGAAGCGTGTAGAAATATCCCTACAAACATTTTTGTTGAAGTCTGCCAATCAGTGAATCAAAGAGCGCAGTGGTGCATTGATGTCAATGGTCGACATTTCGAACACTTACGTGTTTAAAACAAATTAAACTATCTATTATTTCGATGTTGTATATTTTACCTACAAAAAGAAATAAAAATCATCTGAATCCGTTAGTGGGTTCGCCTGTTACAAGTTTTTTAAAAATGTATACGTTGTTTTGGGACACACTGTATATATATATATATAATATATATTATATATAAGAGAGAGAGAGAGAGAGAGAGAGAGAGAGAGAGAGAGAGAGAGAGAGAGAGTGTGTGTGTGTGTGTGTGTGTGTGTGTGTGTGTGTGTGTGTAACGAAGGCCAATTGTCCCGACCAACAGATTATACGGTTTCAGGAAAAAAAAACTTTTTGCCTCGAAACCTAAAATGAGTAATTGCTAATGATTAAGATTTTGTTAGTGACAAAAAGGAATAAAAATATGCCCCCACCCTGGCACAACTCCCCCGGGAGTATCATCAATTAGCGAATTTTTATGCGTTTTTACTAAGTTCGTTTCTGGACGAACATTTTTCCAAAACCTCACCTCCTGAAGAAGCGCGAATTAACGATAACAAAAAATAGAGACTTCTTAATGCGATATAAAGTACATTCACTCGACATATAACGCAATATACAATAGCGTATATTATCTACGATAAAGAATGCGAAGGAAATAACAATAGAATATTAAATACAATGCAGTCTAATTAAATAGATATTGTCGTCGTTCGCTTAAATACAAAAAGTATTCAATACACTGAAACGGTAGTTACGTTGACAGGGGGACAAATTTGGGCTCGTATCGATTGATACACGCGTAATAAGGGTCATTTATGTCGAAAGGATATAAAATAATTTGAAGCTTAATGAAATCAAAGAACTTTCTATTTCACTGGCGTGAATTCCCTGTAAACTGACTGATCATTCCCAGTACATTCGCTATGTAACTGCTCCTTTGTGTGGTGGATCAATAAATTTACTCGTCTGTGTCACACACACACACACACACACACACACACACTTCAACACTGAGGACAGAGATTCTGGTTATGAAAAGCTGTGGGCATCGTATCCAGGGTGGAAAAAAAACAACCAAAAACCATTGGTTTAAAAAAAAAAAACACCCATGGTTTATTTAGTTTTAATGGTTTTTTTAAGTTCGTTAGTGTTTGATTGTAATAAAATGATTTTATCTTTCTTATTTTATTTAAGCATTATACTAACTTTTACAAGAAAGAAACTACCTTTGTTTACACTCAAAATTATGAAACCAGCGAAAATAATTCTTTTTAACACTATTCAGAATTCAGATATACCGTAATCATATTGTTCATACAAACAAAACACGTCAAATGCGGTGACTAGGAATGTAAATTATATAGGTAAATATAAATTATTTAATAAAATACTAACTAACCCTATTCGGTGCAATGGTAAACTAAATTTCTCATTTTTCTGCGTAATTGATACTTTAATAGTGGTTGGGACAATCTTTATTGTCAGGATTTCCATTGAAAAATAGTAACATGCCTTAGCTGAAAGTACAAACTTTTTTTTTTTTTATGATGTTGATGGTTGACAGTATGACAGACATAATTAAAAAATAAGCACATTATTAGGTTTCATATATGAAGTTGTCATTCATTTACGTTCATACTAAGCATTAGAATATCATTAAAACTAAGAATAAAAAGCAAATTCATAAAAAAAAAAGTTTTTTCTCCCATCAGGGGAAAAAAAAAGAAAAAAAAAGTGGTTTAAACCAATCCACCCTGATTGTATCAATGGCTTGTATAGAGGGAGGTTAACGTACTAACGTGTCTTTCATACATAGTTTATCACCAGTGAAAGCAACGATGCTTTGATTTATCATATTGAAATCAGTGGTCCAAGGCACAATCTTTTCATGGGCGCTTGTCGTTAATTTGTATTACACACACTCGATGTTTTATGGGTCCGAGTGCACGAGTCATCAGAGCAACATGCGATAAAAATGCGCCCGTTCCAGTTACAAGTACATTCATTCATATTTACCTTATGCTTCCTCTAACAAAATTAATCAACAATTCAGAATATCCATTTGAAACCTTCCGTTTACGTACGCTTGTATATTGTTTGAATGAGTGGACCGACATCAAGTTAAACTCTGAATATTAAAGAACGAACTACACACACACATTAAGTATTATATATATATATATATATATATATATTATATATATATATATATATATATATATATATATATAATGAATTTCTTACCCCATTTAAGCTGAAGAGTGTTGGCTTTTGGTTTTCCCAGCAAACGAGGCGGCTTGCACTGACCGGGAGCAACCGGTTTCGTGGTAAGCACCGCCTCGGCACTCCATTTGCTCTTGCCACCAGCGCTCTCGGCCAAGCATCGTACCCGGTATGAAGTACCAGGAGACAAACCGGTCGCTTCGCATTCCAAGTTGGGACCGAAATAAATAATCTCAAATCCTGTAACGAAAAGTAGCGAGTAAGTTACGGATGTTGGCTATACGAGTGGATCAGACAGAAACAGCTTTGCAGCAACATCAATAAGAACCACGGGTAATATGAATTGCCATTCTAACAAAATTTAAGATTTCAACAAACGCTTAAACCAAAACTATTTGTACAGTCGATTAAAAAATGTCATGTCGCGAAACTTAATCGTTTCTTAACGATACTTTTTAGTAAGAAACGAGGGAATTTCACAACAGGATTTTTGGGACGGACTATGCTTCGCGAACGTACTTAAACACGCCTTTTTTCCAGTGTTCTTCTTTGCCAAACACTGAATAGGCTCTATACATTTTTAACCCGTTTCATAAAACCTTCGCTCTCTGCGGAGAAAAAAGTTTCGGCAATGATTTTTATGAAGTCATAAGGAGAAAGGTCCGTAGGTTAAGAAACTCTCCATTCGACTGTATAGCCTAACTTACATTGCCACCCAATTTTGAATATCCATATTAGAGTATCTGTTCAAGACCTAGTTGAGTAACTAGGTACAGTGCAGCACTAATATTAATCCCTCCCCTCAAAGAAACTTATTTTTGGGGGGAAAAAAAAGGGGGGGGGGGGGGGCATATTTATGCCTAACTATTATTATTGAAGTAAAGACAATAAATTAAACGTTTCCAGTTGTTTTAAGGGTTTGTGCTGTAACTTAGAGGTTATTATGTATATGGGCACATAATGTGCACTAAATTGATAACTTTTATTTCGTCACATGCAATAATTAACACAATTTAAATCCAATCACAGTTATTTGCTATTGGATACGGTGGATTTATGCTATCACAGATGCGAAACTTCGTTAAAAATTTTATTAAGTTTTAGACTAAATTCGCAGCATCTTAAAATAAATGCTACGATTATCTAATACTTCCGACAAATTTCAATACATTTTTTGCGTATAATAATGTTCATGGCTAATTAACCGAAGGTTAATGTCTTATTTTAAGAATTTACCAATTTATCCCGCTTAATTTCATTTCTTTACGGCTGTCTCGTTCGTACCTTTATATTGTTCAAACTTTCAGATTGCGAAGGAATAAACAATTCATCTTTTTTTTTTTTTTTTTTTCCCCTTGTCTCTTAAGCATTCTACCTTCCTTATTTTCTTCTACAACAATAAATTAAGAAAAAAATGTTTCCTCCATCTCTGGCACAGTGCCACACCATTTACGAAGGAATTAAACTGTACGTGGAAGAGTGGTTAGGGGAGGTTGTCTAAAAATATTTCAAATCTCTATCTCTTACCATTTCCTTTATCTATCTGCGCTTGATAGTTTGACACGGGGGTTCCACCATGGTCGACAGGGGGTAACCACGTAATGGTAAGCCTGTCTGAAAGGTGTTTTCCCTTCATGGTGGGTACAGAGGGCGGCTGGGGCATGTCAGGGAGAGTTCGGTAACACGTTACCTCCGAAAACGGAGACTTCCCATTCACATTTTGAGCACAAAGCTGAAATTAAAGCATAAAAACGTAGAGTTATTTAGAATTTAGGGGTAATAAATAATCACCATTTAATACAGGGTGTCCCCCAAAGAATCCTTGCAGTGAATTAAGAGTTTTATATGGTTGCAATAACTCGTGATAAATGACAGTGTAATAATGAAATATTAGACGAAAGGAAAGTTGAGTGAAAAAAGCATCTGTGGAAAGCGCTTTCGTATCGCCTCCAAGCACAGATGGACACGATAATTAATATTTGGGAACACGCCATCGACTTCAGTCCGGCTCTACCTTATGGATGACACGACAAATCATTTTAATTTAGCTACAGGGGAAGTATTGGACGCACGCTGAGGTTTTAATTTTGCCCCCAGAGATAAAAATCTGAAAGGGTCGTACACATATTTTATCGACATAAATGATTGCTAATGTACTGCGCAGAACTTTAATACACTGCGTAAATCATTCGTTAAAAAATTCCAAGAATTCTTATAAGCAGTTACCATCAACATCACTGGCCAGTGGCCACTCATCTACTCTGATGTTGGGTACTAAAAAAAAAAAAAAAATACTGTTGATCCTTACCCTAAACTTATAGTCAGCGTTCCTCCTAAGATTCTGGCAGGTGAAGCTCGTCTCACTGCCGCTGAACACTGGCCTGAATCCGTAATCATTGAAGGAATCTTCCATCTCGAGGGAGAAGGTGTCGTCACACGACCTCTGGGTCCACGCTAACTTCAGGGAGTTGACTGTCGAGTCTTCCAGGATCGGAAGACTGGGCTGAGTGGGGGCCAGACCCACGGTTGTAGCTATCATCTCGGGGCTGTAATCACTGTGAGGAGAAACAATAAATCGGTAAGACCAGTGTCCTCGGTTCTATTTCTGTCGCAGATGGCAAATGGGGGTAGGGTAGATTTGAGACCTTCATAGACCTAACCAGGTCTACCAATCGTCAAACTGGTAAATGATCGGAGGAAAGAGGTTTAGCACTGTGTGTGTGTGTGTTGTTTTCTTCCTACGGAATCGCGACAATTTTTAGGATACACACGAACATGCGTATCACATTAGCGGTGTCGTGGTGGTATACCTTTATAAATGCCATCTTTTATCATGAAAAAAATTGGGGAGCTAATTAAGGCTAAATTAGGTTAGGTTTAGTTAAATTTAATTTTGATTGGTAAATGTCGCGATACATAACTAAATGCGAAAATGCGTGTAAACGTCAGTTTTGTAGGGTAGTCAAACGTGTGTGTGTGTGTGTGTGTGTGTGTGTGTGTGTGTGTTGTGTGTGTGTGTGTGCAAAATGTTTACGCGTTAGTCACAAAAATGAAGTGTAGCAAGTGGATGATTACTTAAAATGACTGGTTTTGGCATTTATGTAAATTACCTGTTCCCTACTTCATTACAGGCTGATAATCTAAACCTGTAAGTGGTTTGAGGCTTCAGTTTGCTGATGGTGAATTCTTTGCTTCTATTTTGATATATTGGAGTCCAACCATTAAACTGACCTCCGCAGATTTCCAAATTGTAATGGAGAATTTTGGCCCCATTATCTTTGGGGGCAGTCCATCTGCGTAAAAAGAAACCATAGTTAAGGCAACAGAATTAATTAGAATTTAGGGCACCTTCATGAATGTCATTCCTCAAGGGGGGAAAATTTCATACCAGGCCTACAAAGTGCCAAGATGATTCTCAGAAACTTACTTGACCGACAAAGATTGTTTCTTTCTGTCTGCGAGCCTCGGAAGTTGTGGCGCGTCCGGTATGGTTGGTTTCGTGCAGAATGTCTGTTTGGTGGTTTGGTACCCTCTCACTCCATTGCACACGCAGATGAGGCTGAGACAAAATTTTTTTTTTTCACAAAATAGCCAATTAAACATTGGTAGTTCCATGCAGTTTTTTAAAAAACTTATTAACAAGTTCAAACTGTTAACTTACTATAACTTATACTCCGTTCCTGGCCTAAGGTTGGTTAAGGCTAAATGTGTAGTGGACACGGTATCATAAATATTGTTATTTAGGAAGACTTCGTAACGCAAGTTAGATGCCGTGAATCCCTTAACGGAGAGGCTGCTTAGTTCCGGAGCACTCCAGTGAAAACTGGCGTTGTACGGGCCTATTCCAGTTACCTAAAAGGGGGGATGGGGAAAAGTTGTTACTGGTTCATTTTGCTTATAAAGGAACTATATCCATCCTCAGACCTTTAGCCATGACGACAATTCAGGGAACAGTTTCATCATCACCACAAAGTTACGAAAAATGCAGTTAAATGTCTCCTTGCTCCAAGAAATATTTGAAACTAGATTCACTAGTGTTGAAAAAAGTCTGTAGGGTATGGTAACACTAAGAGAAAGGGGGAAAGCCCCCAACTTCTCTATTACAAGGGTTGACTTGAATGCATTTTTCGTTAGACTATCACCTGGAAAGAGAACTTTTCAAACCTGCGCCTGGAAACATTGTGTTTAAGTTAGACCATTATCTAAATTACGAATTGTACAAGTTTCTCAAATCCAACTAAAACCAAGGTTTAATGTTTCAGCATTACGTTCGCCATGGAAAACGAGGTCCACGAGCAACTACAGAAAAACTAAATTCTTCCTCAATTTGACTGGAAGAACTTATCAAATCACGAGAAATGTTTTTGTTGTTCATATAAAATACACAAGTAACATTTCGGCTTCGTCATCCTAATCCGACCAACTTCTCTCTACCACACCTGAATCATCAAAAAACCTTTCCCAACACGGTTCAATCATCGTTATTAACTGATCTCTCTAGTCAGCATAAAGTAATCAGTCTTTCTAGTACCACAATTTAACTTTCAAAAAAGCCATGCCCGTAACTCAGTGGGTAACAGTTTCCTTATGGGTCATTCCATGTCAGTTCAACGGCAAAAAAAACGTGACCACCACCGATTTTTTTGAAAATTGGCACACTTATAGGTCTTTGAGAAAAACAGAATGACGCTTGTTTCAACACTAGGTCATATGGTTCCGGAGATATGGCCCTTCGAATTTTGTAAAAAAAAAAAAAGGTCAATTTCCAAGGTCATACCATATTTCAACATGAAATATCTCCGCTCCTATTGCACTTACAGAGACCATTTAAACACTATTTTAAAGCTGTTAAGCAGATCTAAAACTTTGTTTCTATTCATATTTTACCTCAGTGGTAAAAAAAAAAAGTTGATCTTATTTTTGACCTTTGACCTTGTGTAGGTCATTTGATGTCACAACCGATTTTTTTCTCCTTTCACCCAATTTTGGTACCTACACATGTCTACCTTAACCTAAAACAAGTTTTTAGTGTTGATTAAGTTAGTATAGACGCTACAGCCATTTCAGTGGACCATACCCACCTCCATTTTGACCAAGTACCTTTTTCCACCAAACTTTGGAGCACCGTATCTTTGGAACTGTTTGAATTGGAGTGTTGAGAAAAATGCCATTAAATTTTTCTTACCGATATATATAATGTCTGCTAATTTTCAAAAAAAAAAATCGGTAATTATCTAATCTAACCTAACCCAGTTATTTGGTCGAATAAGTATCCGGACCTATTATAAAATTTTTTTTTTTGTATATTTCAGAGGATTATATAATATAGGTAATTTAAATTACATAATTAATTAATTAATTTATATGGACATTCAAAAGTGTGAAGAACTTCGAACCTGCTATCCTGTTTAAAGATAAAGCTATATACGTATATAAATACCTCATACTAGGCTATAGGTACTACCCTATAGACTAAGTTCAATTTTAAGAGTTAGATGAATTTTAATAGAATTACTTAACTTTGTGTATTTATTCATTGTGTACAACAGTATGTACCCATGTGAAAATAAGCTTATTTAAACCTTAGAGCAAGGATTTTTGTGTCATCTGTATTTATTCCAATCTGTAAATCAAACTGCACATTTTTTCTTGTTGTAGACCTCTGAAACAAGATCAGTAGGTCCCAAATTTTATTTGTGCCATCTAAGCAAAAATAGCTTTTAACAGGGTTGGATACAATGAATAATTATAATTGTATTTTTAACTAACTTATCCTAATTTCCATTAATGGTAATTGTAATTGATTCAAAATAAAATAAAAATAAAGGTAATTGTAATTGATTTTTGAGCTATAACTGATGTAATTGATCAATTAATGTCAATTGTTAAAAATTATACCCCTAGATCTGGCAGTCATACCTCATCCAATGAAAATAAACCTTTGCTAGTTTATTTAGTTATACTTAGATATATATATATATTTATTTTAGATACATATTTAGATATATAGAATAGATGGTTATATTTGTGTAATTGCAATTGATTTTGAAATTGTGAAGTACAATACTAACTAATTTGAAGAAAAATAAAAAAAAATTGTTTCCATTTTGTGTAATTGAACCCAACCCTGGCTTTCAATCTACATATTTTTTTTATTTTTAGATAAACATGGATTTCAGCAGTTTGAATATGGGCAGGTTCTGTTGTGACCCAATTAAAAAAAAAAGTGAAAAAAGGCATTCATGCATTGACTAAAAATTGTATTGATCAAAATCCTGAATTAAAACTAACAAATAATCATAAAGCATGTGGAACCTGTCGAAATATACTAGCAAATTGTCCATCCCCAATGCCTGAATGTGAACCACTTGAAAAATCACCATCCACCTCATCAAGTGCCCCATCTGAGCTAGAAACCGTTGGAGATGTAGTTGAAATGCAGTATGAGCTTAGTAAATTCAATGCTTCATTGGCCACACTTGATGAGACCCCAATAAAACCATGTAAACTCTCTGACAGCGCTGGTTACACAAAGAGAAAGTTGAGGAAAGTAGAAGTAGTAGTTGTGAAAAGAAAGCTTGAACTTGCAACTAAACAACCAATTTCAAGCAGTGACTCAGATGATACAGAACTGGAGATTCTTCAACTAAAAGAAATTTAATCAAGTGACAAGTCGAAGTGAAAAACTGACAATTCTTACTATCCTACCAAAAAGATCGACACAAGTAAAGATCAGAGAAGAATTTAAGTGCTCAGATTACATGGCTAGGCAAGCAAAGAGTTTGGTGAGGGAGAAGGGAGTGCTTTCAACTCCTAACCCGCGTTTGGGGAAATGCCTGAATAGTGAAACTGCTGCCAAACTAATTGACTTCTATCATTCGCCAGATGTGAGTAGACAAATGCCAGGGTTGAAAGACTATGTTTCTGCAAAAGGAGCTGATGGTAGGCGGGAAAGAAAACAAAAATCGCTAATCTTATGCAACCTAAAAGAAGCATTTGAGCTTTTTAAAACAAACCATCCAACAATT
>JAJOZX010003706.1:322500-357500 GCA_023014485.1 Bathynomus jamesi | reverse complement strand
TTTTGATTTTTGTATCAACAAAATCGGCTACAAGATAAACCAAACCACCTACTGAAAAATTCTGATATTTGATGACAAAAATTAATTAGCGTGTCGCCAACGTGAAAAGTTTGGAAAGCTCTGGTCTACCGTCTATCACGACGTAACAAAACACGGTAGGTAGGCCAAGTGATGGTTTACTGGTTTACCGACCTGCGATTTGATGTTGATAACTATGTCCTCAGACCATCTACGTGAAATCGCAGGAAGATAAACCAGTAGACCATCACTTGGCCTACCATGTTTTGTTACGTAAGTGTTGTACCAGTACCGTATTTTTGTATCACCTTATTTCGTTCATTCATATAACTTACTTATTTGTATAATTACTATTTGCTGTGAATCCAATACCGTACCTTATTACCAAGTTGTTTTTATTTGCTCATTATTGTTGTGTAGGGTACCAAATATCTCACCACCTTAATTATTGTTGCTAGACATTAACGCATATACTGTGTAAACCATTTATTATTGCTAATAATCAGTCATTGTAATGTACCACAATTACCGTATACATAATTGTTAATCATTGAAACAGATAATTCATTTATTTCTCTAATTAAACACAAAAACCACAAAGACATTTCTATCTCCTTATTAAATATTGTTTCTTTGGGCTGTGCCCAAGCTCGTGACCCTAAGTATTCGTTTCAATTTAATTTATTAATTATAGTAAGCCTACTTTCTAGGCCACAAAAAAAAATTGTACACACACACACACTCACTCACTCACACTCCCGAGGGGATTCCCTTTACCAAACTTGCAGCCGCCTTCTATTCAAGAGGTACTGACTAAAAAGTACCAAATTCAAAAGTAAAAATCAATACTGTCTCACGTGCGACATACGATCAAATATACGTGGCGGAGGCCGAGTAGCTGAAATCCTATTTCGCGTCATGTCATGGAAATGTTGGTTAAATGGTATATGGTGCTATGCCCTGGACATTTATCTGATCCACAAATTGATAACTACGGTACTTTTAAATTCCTTCGTACCTCCGTTGTAGTTACGAATTATCAGGCTTAAGTAACTTACTTTAAACAATTTAAAAAACTTTCTAAGCTGAAAAAAAATAGCCCCTAATTTTCTGACATATCCACCGGCGATTGTCCAGGGCAATCATCTTATTGGTATGAACACAAAGTACGACAAACTACCGTAATGGGTAAAAAGACTAAATAAACATCTTCACATTGGAAGAGATTGTGAAATTAGTAATGATAGGTAGTAGTATGGTGGAAAAAACAAGAATGATTTCGATATGTATATTTTTTCAAGATTAGTAAATGGGTTCGAATAACGCAGTGGTCTTTTATGTTGACATTTCCACTTGCATCTTTACGCATTGCCCACTTAAAAAAAAAAAAAAAAAAAAAAAAAAAAATTGACAAACGTACCACAACTTCAACCCTAAGTGTGGAACCTTCATCTTGGATGTATACCGTCTCTCCCGTCTCTTTCCTAACCACGAGAAGATCAGTGTTTGGGGCCACGATTAAAGTTTTCGATTCTGTCGAAGTTTTCTTAGACTTTTTTCTCTTTTCTTTTACTGAATTTTCATCTTTCGATGCCATTTTCATTGATGACAAAAAGAAAAATCACAAAACTCGAAGTTTTATCAAACTGTTATCAAGTGCATCTGAAGTCGTAAACAGGCACTCTCATATATATATATATATATATATATATATATCGTAAAGAACGACGCTTGTATAGGAGATATTCCGCGCAAGACGAGAAAGAGAAAACAACAAATGAAAAAATGAAGTACCACCTGGGAATCGAACCCGGGATCTTCCGATTGCCGGTCAGACGCGATAACCACTACACCATGGACTCCACTCTTCCAAATGCCGTAATTCCTCTACATACTCGCAGAAACCAATGCCCCAAGGGGGCACCTCCCGCTTGCCGTAACATTATATACATTCAACTGCAAAGAACACGCAGTATAAATAACGTAAAGAACGACGCTTGTATAGGAGATATTCCGCGCAAGACGAGAAAGAGAAAACAACAAATGAAAAAATGAAGTACCACCTGGGAATCGAACCCGGGATCTTCCGATTGCCGGTCAGACGCGATAACCACTACACCATGGACTCCACTCTTCCAAATGCCGTAATTCCTCTACATACTCGCAGAAACCAATGCCCCAAGGGGGCACCTCCCGCTTGCCGTAACATTATATACATTCAACTGCAAAGAACACGCAGTATAAATAACGTAAAGAACGACGCTTGTATAGGAGATATTCCGCGCAAGACGAGAAAGAGAAAACAACAAATGAAAAAATGAAGTACCACCTGGGAATCGAACCCGGGATCTTCCGATTGCCGGTCAGACGCGGCAGATGCGTGTTCTTTGCAGTTGAATGTATATAATGTTACGGCAAGCGGGAGGTGCCCCCTTGGGGCATTGGTTTCTGCGAGTATGTAGAGGAATTACGGCATTTGGAAGAGTGGAGTCCATGGTGTAGTGGTTATCGCGTCTGACCGGCAATCGGAAGATCCCGGGTTCGATTCCCAGGTGGTACTTCATTTTTTCATTTGTTGTTTTCTCTTTCTCGTCTTGCGCGGAATATCTCCTATACAAGCGTCGTTCTTTACGTTATTTATACTGCGTGTTCTTTGCAGTTGAATGTATATAATGTTACGGCAAGCGGGAGGTGCCCCCTTGGGGCATTGGTTTCTGCGAGTATGTAGAGGAATTACGGCATTTGGAAGAGTGGAGTCCATGGTGTAGTGGTTATCGCGTCTGACCGGCAATCGGAAGATCCCGGGTTCGATTCCCAGGTGGTACTTCATTTTTTCATTTGTTGTTTTCTCTTTCTCGTCTTGCGCGGAATATCTCCTATACAAGCGTCGTTCTTTACGTTATTTATACTGCGTGTTCTTTGCAGTTGAATGTATATATATATATATATATATATATATTAAATGAATAGGAAATACAGGGAATACTAATAATGAACGATTTAAAACTAATGAATCACTATTTTACTACAATAAGTCGGCGAAAATGCGTAAATTATACACATTATACAAAATTATACACAGTACATTGATGAAGTTCGATAATTATTGAGAACATTGATGAAAGGTGAACTTGAAAGTGGAAGATTCACGAATTAAGTACCAGTTCCCTTCTTAAATACTGTTACGGAACAGAAAACGTGAACATAATCTTTTTCCCAGCTTCCGTCAACGCCAAACTAACCATTTGGTGCGAGTCAACGACCAAATTAACGTTTTTTAAAACTACACAAAAGCGCTAAGCTCACAACCAACAGCGATCTTACACAAGAATTGCTAGTCGCAAACTGTTTCACCAAACGTTGATAAAGGAATGTTATAAAAAAAAATCAAAGCATCATAAATCGATAAGAAAATGTAATCTTCCTTCCTTCTGATAATGTATTTAATTCGATCAAATTTTTATTAGTGTTTGTTGTTTATTTGACGTTATCATAAAGCATCAAAAAAGATGAAATAGTTGTTCAAAAAATAAAGGTTACATCTGTACTTGTTAAAAATGTCTACCGGACAACATTAGTCAACTAACAAGCAGATTTACAGCAATGAACTATACACTTTACTTCTTATTTCAGTGACACCATCATAATTGCGACAACAGAAGGAACTTTATTCGGAAATGTTAGGATATTATCATAAGATTTATTTATTTTTTAAATTAACACGTACTTCGTAAAACATGTAATTTCAACTAATAAATAAAATCGTACGTTTGGCAGGCACGTGTGAACCTACATGGCTGCCACGTCTACTAGCCATGTGTAGTGTGACCGAGTACACATCGAAAAAGGGGAGGAGTTAAAGTAAATTGGGCGGAGCCAGCCTTAATGAAAAAACTAAAATACATTTTAAATTATTCTCTATTCATCTTAATGGGGGACTGTGCCTCGAACAGATTAAAAATTAAACAATTAAAACCCGCTAAGATGTTTTTATTAAGCAATTAAACGACTAAAAACCGTAAGTTACGGAACTGTGTAACTAGGCTCAACTGAGTTTCAGCAACTAGGCAAGGCTATTCGATCGATGAGCCATGTAAGCAAAACAAAATATCGAAGTGGCAAGAGAACGAATCGTATCAGGCTTGTTACTTAAAGTAGGCCGTAAGGTCAAAAAATAATAATAATATAATGTAGGCCTTACGCAGTTTCCAAACGAGTTGGTTGTACATTTTTCATTACTTAAGAATATATGGGAAATATTTAAAAGTACAAATCAGTCTCACCCTGTGAAAGAAAGCGTCAAACTTTCAAACCCTGCCTTTCAAAAACATGGAATCAGTCTTTCCATACACGCATTTGAATTTCTTGTTAACGTTTTCAATGGAACCATTTCTTTAGGTATGCAAAGATCAATTACTTTAAAAAAAAAAACCGATAAATTTTAAGCAAACTATCCACACAAGGAATTTAGGCAAAGCTAATCAGCCACCCAACTGCTATTTTTTTTTTTCCCCCCAAACAAAAAAATTGATGATCAAATCTTACGAACATTGCGCTTAGCTGAGAAAGCATTTTCAAATATTTAAATTATAATACAGTCCACGAAACAAATATACAAGTAAAAAATATCTACTTTTCTTTAATATTTCGTCAAAATTTAAAAAACTTTTAATGAAAAATATATCTCGACAACTAGCATTACTTGGATCTCTTCCAGGGCTGATAAAAAGGAAGTGTGTGTGTGTGTAAGAGAAAAGCGAGAGGAGAGAATAAAGAAAACAGTACGGTAACCATCATATTATCGATTGGTGCTGTACGACAGTTTTTACCGTATGGTTATACCGGACGCAAGCACTAAACGAATTTTGTATGGTACACACACACACACACAGTGGTGGCCTTGACGAGACTAAGCTAACAGAAGACTTCAGGATGGAGAAGGGGTTAACTAGACTTCTCTATCAACGACCACGGGTTCGATACAACTCGAGATTGAATTTCTTTAATACCTCGATACACTACTTTTGCAATTACACCAATGAAAGACGCGTTTGTGTATTGAATTTCATATTTGTATAATACACTGGATCTGAAATGCGAATGTAAAGAACGGTCAGACGAACTCCCATTCATCATATTCGGTTTAAACCGGATATAACAGGTAAAATAAAAAAACATCTTAATCTGTAATTACTGTACATGCATACTTATAACTGCATCCATTCAACTGTTCATGCAGTATACAGATGTATAATGAACGGCTAATTATATTTTTATTAAATATATATACGAGGGAAGAGAGAAGAAGAGAGGGAAGAGAGAGGGAGAGAGAGAAAAGAGGGAAGAGAGAGAGAGGGAGAGAGAGAGAGAGAGAGAGAGAAAAAGAGAGAGAGAGAGAGGGAAGAGAGAGAGAGAGAAAGAGAGAGAGAGAGGAAAAAGAGAGAAGAGAGAGAGAGGGAAGAAAGAGGGAAGAGAGAAAAGAGAGAAAAGAGGAAGAGAGAAAAGAGGGAAGAAAGAGGGAAGAGAGAAAAAGGGGAAGAGAGAAAGAGAAGAAAGAGGGAAGAGAGAAAAGAGGAAGAGAGAAAAGAGGGAAGAGAGAAAAGAGGGAAGAGAGAAAAGAGAGAGAGAGAGAAGAGAGAGAGAGAGAGAAGAGGAAGAGAGAGAGGGAAGAGAGAGAGAGGGAAGAGAGAGAGTTACAAGGAAGGAAAAGAAGTACCTCAAAAGGCCTTGCGGCCCATACGAGGAGGTACCAATGGCAACGGGTGCCACGGAAAAATTTTCTACACACTCAAATAGTGTGCAAAATTGGTCTAACCTTTTCTTGAACTGATCCACAGAGGAACTGTTCACAACTTCCGAAGGTAACCTGTTCCATGTGTCACAGATCTTATACGTAACGTAATTCCACCACACACTAGTCCTAAACCGTTTCAAATCCAACTTCCAACCATTGTTGCGAGTGGGTTATCATTTAAACTAAACATACTTCTAAAATCGACATCGTTGAACCCCGCGTAAGAGCTTGAAAACCTCGATCAGTTGACCGCGCAGCCTCCGAGTTTCAAGCGAAAACAAGTTCAGGGCGCGTAACCGTCGATTGTAGCCCATATGCGTAACGGAAGGGATTAACTTTGTGGCCCTCGCCTGCACTCGCTCCAGCCTCTCAATATCTTTCCTGAGGGTGGGCGACCAGAACTGCACAGCATACTCCAGGTACGGCCGAACAAGGGAATTGTACAGTGAGAGCACAATCTCCTTGTTCCGAAACTGAAATTGCCTCCTGATATAACCCAATAGTTTCTGGGTTAGAGAAGAGAAGAGAAGAGAGAGAAGAGAAGAGAGAGAGAGAGAGAAGAGAAGAGAGAGAGAAGAGAAGAGAGAGAAGAGAGAGAGAGAGAAGAGAGAGAAAGAGAGAAGAGAAGAGAGAGAAGAGAAGAGAAGAGAGAGAAGAGAAGAGAAGAGAGAAGAGAAGAGAAGAGAAGAGAGAGAAGAGAAGAGAAGAGAGGAGAGAAGAGAAGAGAGAGAGAGAGAGAAGAGAGAGAAGAGAGAAGAGAAGAGAGAGAAGAGAGAGAAGAGAGAGAAGAGAAGAGAGGAGAGAAGAAGAGAGAGAGAAGAGAAGAGAAGAGAAGAGAGGAGAGAGAGAAGAGGAGAAGAGAAGAGAAGAGAAGAGAGGAGAGAGAGAAGAGAAGAGAAGAGAAGAGAGGAGAGAAGAGAAGAGAGAAGAGAAGAGAAGAGAGAGAAGAGAAGAGAGAAGAGAGAGAGAGAAGAGAAGAGAAGAGAAGAGAAGAGAGGAGAGAAGAGAAGAGAAGAGAAGAGAAGAGAAGAGAGGAGAGAAGAGAAGAGAGAGAAGAGAGAGAAGAGAGAGAAGAGAGAGAAGAGAGAAGAGAAGGAAGAGAGAGAAGAGAGAAGAGAGAGAAGAGAGAGAAGAGAGAAGAGAAGAAAGAGGGAAGAGAAGAAAGAGGGAAGAGAAGAAAGAGGGAAGAGAAGAAAGAGGGAAGAGAAGAAAGAGGGAAGAGAAGAAAGAGGGAAGAGAAGAAAGAGGGAAGAGAAGAAAGAGGGAGAGAGAAGAAAGAGGGAAGAGAAGAAAGAGGGAGAGAGAAGAAAGAGGGAAGAGAAGAAAGAGGGAAGAGAAGAAAGAGGGAAGAGAAGAAAGAGGGAAGAGAAGAAAGAGGGAAGAGAAGAAAGAGGAAGAGAAGAAAGAGGGAAGAGAAGAAAGAGGGAAGAGAAGAAAGAGGAGAAGAGAGAAGAGAAGAGAGGAGAGAGCGAGAAGAGAATCCTGAGGAAAAGGTCTTTGAGTACAATTAGGAAGAGGGGACAAGCTACACACGCTTCTCTCTGGACGAAATGAAAATTAAAACGTAGAAGGCAAATGAATTATCCATTGAAAAGGCTTTATTTCATAGAGGCATTTTGGGAAAGCCTACATCATTCTTTATCTGGTGTAGGCCCTGTTATTATAAGTTTACAGTACGAGAGCCCTATATACATGTTAATAAAAGGCTTATCATAGTGCCTGGAGCGTGCCATAGGTCCCACTTGATCGTAGGCAGTATTATGAATTACAAACTAGGTAGGGCCTATCTAGTAACTAGATGTACCAGGAGACATTTACTCCACAATCGGTAGAACTATGTAGATACTAATACCTCGTGATGACATCTATAACGGGTGCCAGGGCCATATTCACCGATAATTAAATATTTCAAAACACGGGAATTCGTCTTGAGGCATTTTAAACCTCCTATTGTGGGGGACGGGTAAGGTGCCAGAGGAAATGTACGGCCTATGTAGCTGTCGGGCGCAAGACGCCGAATGCTCTTATTAGGGACAGATTTCAAAATACGCAACGATACAGTTTGAAAATAACACACACACACACACACATATATATATATATAACCTTACATTATGATTGCATGTTCTAAATTACAATCATTACAATAGGCAAAAGTTAAATATTATTTTATCATACGAGATTTCGAAATATAGAATTGCGCAGTTCGTGGGAGAGTGCGTGCATGCGCGCATATTATATATATATATATATATATATATATATATAAAGGTAATACAAAAGAATCGTAGGAAGAGAAAGGAGAACTGGTTTAGTGGTATATTAAAATAAAAATGCGAGTAAAAGCGTTTGAATGTGCAGTAAAATAAGAGGGAATTTCCCCTTCGATAGAAATGTCAATTACTTCCCCTTCGATGTCGACCGTATTTCCGGCCCGCAACCGAAAATACCCAAAATGAGAAATCCACATTTGAGGAGTTCCTTCACTTAAAAAAAGAACGTCACTCCCATTCGTATTGGTGTTAAAAAGATCCAAATGACAATGGCTAATATTTTTAAACCTAATCTAACATTAACCTAACTTAACCTTACCCAACGTGGGAAAGCCGCGGATGAGAATCTCTCTCTCTCTCTCTCTCTCTCAATGAAATAGGGGATTGAGCGGATAAAAGGTAGGAGGATCCCACTCTAAGAAAGTACTCTGAATCAATTTCCATTTTTAGCCCAAACTAAAATAAATGCATCACATTAATTACCTACAAAACTTATCGGTGGTTACCACTTACAAATTCCCATTATTATTAATAATAGTAATATCAGTAGTATTGCGTGTTATTGCGTTATGATAATTACCGCAATTTGTACGAATTACTAATTAGTTAGTTAACGCAATAACCCGTTTAAGATAATTACAGTACAGACAGCAAAAGTTCACTTCCGGTTTGGAACTGGAAGTGAACGGTATTTTTAAGCTTTTTTACCCTCTTACTTCTTAAATTTATGCAACGTTTCAAAAAAGTAAGTCATTTAGTAGTTAACATATTTAACCTACATTAACGTGTGTGTGTGTGTGTGGTGTGTGTGTGTGTGTGTGAGTGTGTTACGAGTAGGGCACATACGTAGGAAAATTAAATTTTCTAAGTGTACACACTTGATTCATTAGTGCACAATGACAATTTGCGGTTACGCAAAAAAAAATTTTGTTTGCTCAAATTTGCAGGAATTCTAGTCATCATAATTATGTAAAATGCATTTTGCTCCTGATGAATCAAGCACCCGGATTTGACACGTAATCTTAATGGCTATTTGGTACAGACGGACTAACGAACGATTTAAATTACATTTTCATCCAGTGGTCACGAGATACGTATGGGGATCACATAGGGTGCCTGCTATATATCCATATCAGTGGCACAATCTAAAAATTGCTATCCCGGCATGGGCGTACAATTTTACCCTAATATTTCTAAAGAAATAAATTTAGCGAAGTTAATATTAACAAGGATTACATTTATATATTATGGTTACATTTAAACATTACATTTATACAGGGTGTTCAAAAAGTCGCACTACACTTGGACTTCCAGTCGCACTTCTACTATTGTCTTCTATAACTGTAGTGCGACTTTTTGATCATATATATATATATATATATATATATATATATATATTAGAAAAAGTCGCACTAAAGTTGGTGTACAAGAAAATAGTAAAAGTATAGAAATGCGATTAGAAGTGCGACCTGAAGTCCAAGTGTAGTGCGACTTTTTGAACGCCCTGTACAAGAATGTAAAGTGTAAAATGAGTCACTGTTTTTGCGCGCGCGCGCATATATATATATATATATATTTTCATTTTCCTCAGATTTTGTGCAACCATGTTACCTGTATAACCACTGTATTAAGGAGAAAATTAATATCCCGGATGTCTTATTTTTTGTGAGATTAGGTTAGGTGAGATTAGGTTAGGTGAGATTAGGTTAGGTGAGATTAGGTTAGGTGAGATTCGGTTAGGTGAGATTCGGTTAGGTGAGATTCGGTTAGGTGAGATTCGGTTAGGTGAGATTCGGTTAGGTGAGATTCGGTTAACCTAACCTAAAACAAACGGCCCGATGTGTACAATACCATCCGAGTTAACTTGAATTTTGATTTTTTCGATTAAAACCGTAACGCGGCTGAAAATAAAATTATTACTCCGAGCTATTGACTGTTAGACTCACGAACAAAAAAAATATACAAAACTCAGAGCTAAAAGCAAAGATTTTATAATTATATATATATGAAACCCATACGCCGCCTGTTGTACAATGACTCATCTTGACTCCATATACCTCTTACTCCTCCCCTTTCCTCTTACGCGGCAACATAGGGAAGGGTGGGGGCGTGCCAGGCGGAGCCACTGGGAGTCGGGGATGGGAATACCGTAGGCCCTACGAGGGGACAAGGCGGACTTGTGCTATCTGAAGAGGGGATTTCTCAGAACTTCGCTATGGTATGAAGAGAAGGCAAGCAACGAGATATAGGGCCAACTTCCTATTCTCATTCTCTCTCTCTATTATATATATATATATATATACAGGGTGTCCCAGAATTAACTATTTCAATGAAATCGGACAAATTTTAAAAAAAAACACTTATTTGTTTATCATGTTTAATATGTGTTAAAAATGTATAAATTTCTAAATTTTGTTCATAATTTTATTTTCATAATTTTTTCATTATCTGGTCCAATGAAAGACCGTCTGAAGTCATAGAATGGCAAAGAGACTCTCCAAAAGTTAACGTGTGGCTTGGAATGACCAAATCCAAAATTTATGGTGCTCCATCTTGTTGAAACACAACATTATCAAGAATGCCATCATCAAGAAGCTGTGGTTCGAGAAACTGCTGAAGCATATCAAGGTAGACGGTACCTGTTACAGTTGCTTCCGCAAAGAAGAATGGGCCATAAATTTTGGATTTGGTCATTCCAAGCCACACGTTAACTTTTGGAGAGTCTCTTTGCCATTCTATGACTTCAGACGGTCTTTCATTGGACCAGATAATGAAAAAATTATGAAAATAAAATTATGAACAAAATTTAGAAATTTATACATTTTTAACATATTAAACATGATAAACAAATAAAAGTGTGTTTTTAAAAAATTTGTCCGATTTCATTGAAATAGTTAATTCTGGGACACTATATATATTATAATATATATATAATATACATTTATTATATTATATATATATATATATATATATATATATATATATATTATATATATATTATGTCGTTCAAGAGAAGGGACAGGACAGTAATGATTCCCCTGCTAAAAACCACCGATTATACCAAAACTTGAATATTGCTCAGTTTTGACGTCCCCATATAAAAAGGGAGAAGTTAATAAACTAGAAGAAACGCAAAGGCATTTCACAGCCAAAATTGATTGCTGCAAAGAACTCAACTACTGGGAAAGATTATGTAAACTAAATCTGTACTCCTTGGAAAGAAGAGGAGAGAGGTACACCATGATCTACATATGGAAAATGATCGAAAAACTGGTACCAAACCTAAAACTGGTACCAAACCTAAAACTAAACCCAATTACCATTCAAACAACACTGGAAAATAGGAAAGGCAGAATGTGTAGTGTTCCCAAATTAAAGGCCCTACAAGGGACCTGCTCAACTCTGAAGGAAAATAGCTTGGTTGTCAGGGGGCCAAGACTTTTCAACCAGTTCCTAAGTCGCCTGAGTTTTTTTATGATACACACAGACAGTGCATGGAACAAGGAACTCTTCTGGTATAATTAAATCCACTATAGTCCGAATAAGTAATGGTAAATGACAAATACCATAGTTTTTCTTTTTCATGATGCTAGCCCGACGTGGGCAACTAGTCACTCGCAAAGAGGTCCTATAAATATAGCTTCCCTCACCAGCTATCTGCAAAGCAGACAGGATCCAGCTTTGGGACATGGATCTAGGGTTTAAAGCAGCCTAGCCCTGCTACATTTAGAACCTCAATATAAGCAAGACTCGCTGCCTTCACGTCAGATTGAATACATCAAAGAAAAAGGGGTAACTATATATTTTTAGCCAAAAACCAAAACTTAAACCTCAACTGGCAGAATTGAGCGTCCACTTTTCAGGGCACCATTCTGAGTTCATTCCCATCTTGAAACGGACATGTTATGTGCCTTGAAAAGGGACGCTCAATTCTGCCAGTTGAGGTTTAAGTTTTGGTTTTTGGCTGAATATAATAGTTACTCCTTTTTCTTTGATGTATTCAATCTGACGTGAAGGCAGCGAGTCTTTTGCTTATATTGAGGTTCTAAATGTAGCAGGGCTAGGCTGCTTTAAACCCTAGATCTATGTCCCAAAGCTGGATCCTGTCTGCTTTGCAGATAGCTGGTGAGGGAAGCTATATTTATGGGACCTCTTTGCGAGTGACTAGTTGCCCACGTCGGGCTAGCATCATGAAAAAGAAAAACTATGGTATTTGTCATTTACCATTACTTATTCGGACTATAGTGGATTTAATTATCCCAGAAGAGTTCCTTGTTCCATTTACTGTCTGTGTGTATTTTGTGTGTGTGTGTATATATACAGGGGTTGGACAAAATAATATGAACACCTTGATAAATGGCGGTTTTTATTCTTTATATGGAGTTGGTCCTCCTTTAGCGGCAATAACAGCTGCAATGCGTCGGGGAATTGATTCATACAGCTTTTGGACAGTGGCAAGAGGAATCCTGAGCCATTCTTCGAGCAAACCCTGCTCCAGTTCCTCCAAAGACGCCGGCGGTGGGAATCGGCTTCTGACCTGCTGCTCCAACTGACACCACAGATGCTCGATAATGTTAAGATCCGGGGATTGTGGAGGCCAATCCAAGCGTTCTACTTCACTAACATGCTCTTCAAACCAGTTTTTAACGACCCCAGCGGTGTGGATTGGTGCATTATCATCCTGGAAGACGGCGCCGCCATTGGGAAACAGCGTTTGGACCATGGGATGGACCTGGTCAGCCAATATTGACAGATAGACCTGGGCGTTAACCCTACCATGCAGTACTACAGCTGGGCCAAGAGTATTCCACGATATTGCTGCCCAAACCATCACAGATCCGCCTCCATACTTAAAGGTTGAGGTCAGGCAGTCGGGGTCATAAGCATCTTTAGGCTGTCTCCAGACGTAAACTCGACCGGAACATGGAAATAGCGTAAAGGAGGATTCGTTGGAGTAGACTACATTCTTCCACCGGTCCATTGACCAATTCTTATGGTCATTACACCATTTTCTGCGCCGCTCAATGTTGATGTGCGAAAGGAAGGGTTTGGCAATTGCAGCCCTCCATGGTATCCAGCTCCATGGAGCTCGCGACGTATAGTTCTGGTCGATACCGGGCTTGCAAGATGCTGGTTAAGCTCTGCAGTCACTTTTGGAGCTGTGGTCTTATGGTTCTTTGTCACAATGCGCTTTAGCACCCGGCGGTCTCGATCACACAGCTTCTTCTTGCGTCCACTATTGCATTTGTCGGTGCTTGTCTTTCCATGGTTTTGGTATGCAGACATGACCATAGAGACAGTTCCTCTGAATACATTGAACATCTGAGCGGTTTTCGTCACCGATGCACCAGCCATCCGCGCTCCGACAATTTGCCCTCTTTGGAAGTCTGACAGGTCTTTCATAACTGCTAATTCATAATTCACTCAGATCTGTAAAAACGTGAGGGTTATAACATGACGTATACACTCTCTGTTACGCATTTAAATAGGTTTGCCAGTCATTTGACCGTTTACTTTGTGTCTGAGCAGTCCGTAAAGATAACCGGTGAAATCGGCGGGTGTTCATATTATTTTGTCCAACGCGTGTGTGTGTGTGTGTGTGTGTGTGTGTGTGTATTATATATATATATACAGGGTGGGCCGTAAGTTTCCATACATAGGAAAAATAAACATTTTTTTTATGGACAACCATTTTTATTTATATAATATGCTCTACATGGTTGCCATTGTTTTGAAAACACATTTCAATACGTGTTCCCCACTGTTGATGAACACGCAATAGCACAGTTGACGTTATGCTTGTAATGGCGTTGGTGATACGTTCCTTTAGATCAGTGGTTCTTAACCGGGGGGGCGCGCTCCCCTAGAAACAGGAATTTCTCTAATTGTATTTGTTATTCTCTTAACGAGAGCATGGGCTAATATTGAGAAGTTATTGAGAATGTTATTTTGATTGAAGGGGGGCGTGGAGGGAAGGACCAATTCCTAAAGGGGGCATGGTAGTAAAAAGGTTAAGAACCACTGCTTTAGATGATTTATGTCTCGTATCTTTTCCTGATACACCATGGCCTTCAAGTGCCCCCAAAGATAGAAATCAAGGGGGGTGAGATCTGGGGATCTGGGAGGCCACTCCACAGGACCACGCCGACCAATCCAAGCATCCGGAAACTGCTGATCCAAATACCGACGCACGTGAAGACCATAATGAGGTGGAGCTCCATCTTGCTGGAAGTAAACTGGGAAGTTATCTTCCTCGTTTAGCAGGGATGGGAAAATCTCTTCTTGCAACATGTTAAGATACATTTCAGCATTAAGATTTCCACTGACAAAAATTGGTCCAATAATTCTGTCACCCCATATCCCGGCCCACACCATCACTTTACCGGCACCTTGCATCTTCGTCGGACTCAGCCAGTTAGGGTTAGCATTACTCCAATAACGTATGTTTTGCCGATTAACCTCTCCATTGACGTAAAAATTTGCTTCATCAGTAAACAAGATCTTACGTCAAACGCATATTCTTAAGGTATCTGAAACATAAAAACAAACGTTTAATTTGTCCTATGTATGGAAACTTACGGCCCACCCTGTATATAATATATATATATAATATATATATTATATATATTATATATAATTATATTAGGGTGGCCCTTAAAACTGAAGTGTCGATTTTGTATCCTCTCACCACTCAATTTGTTCCGTTACTCGTCTAACTGCACTGGGCGAAACATGACTGTTTTCGAGAAATATTTAGAGGTCGCCCTGGCACGTCAAAGTTTTCCTTCTATTAGGTTTTCGGTATACTCAATTACTCTTGTTCTCATTTGCAGGATTGATACATGATGGATACGCGACAGAAGCGTTATCTTGGTGTTTATTTTGTGGAAGAAATCAGGGGAAGGAAGCTTCCTTCCATTGGTCAGGCCTTTGGCCATTTCCTCTTCCTTCACGAGAAGCAGCAGCCTGTCCGTGAGGCAAGCCGCAACACCGTCAGGGCCGTAATGGAATTCTGGCATTTGGCAAGCATTCCCACTCGGGCTGAACAGCACTGCATTGCGTAACTCGAACGGACCTTCGACGAGTGGAAAGGGCTGAAAAAACAAGACGAGGACCGGCGATGCGCACAAGAAAAAAGAAGATTTTAAGAAGTTGAACGATTTGTTCGACATTGCGCACGCGGATGCCATGAAGATGATGATGAACCCTGAAGACAAGGCCTTCCTCCAGATGCAGAGGCAGAAGGACAGGACTGGATACATCGCTGGACTGGACTTGGAGCAAACGAGAAGGAATGAAGCAGCGGCGAAGAGGAATGTTCAGGAGAAGCTCCGGAAGAGGAAAGCCGCTGAGGAGTGCGAAGCATCTACCAGCCGAGCAGTTTTCGAGTCGTCTTATTCCTACGCATCCGAAGAGGAGACAGGGGACGACTCAGGTGCCTACGGAGGAGCGTGCACTCCGAAGCGAAGTAGGGGGAGAATCAACATCATGACAGCCGGACTGGACAGGACACAGATCTCCTCCAGGAGAGCCGCCTACATACTGACGGAAGCTGCTAGCAGTCTCGGACGGAATGCGGAAGAGCTGAACATAAACCGCAACTCCATTCAGCGACTCCGGGGCTTAGCACCGATCGGAGACGGCACAAAAGATGAAGGAAGAATTCCCGGGTGAAGGTCCCCTCGTCGTCCATTGGGACGGGAAGTTGGCGGACTTGACGAGCAGGGAGCACGTAGAGCGTCTTCCAATCATTGTTTCGTGGCAAGGAGTTCAGAAGCTTCTTGGGGTCCGAAAGCTTCACACAGGAACCGGGGAGGCTCAAGCGTCAGCTGTTGTTGCTTGCCTGCAGGAGTGGGGTATCAGTGACCAGGTTCAAACTGTTTTGATACAACAGCATCCAACACAGGACATCGCTCCGGAGCCTGCTGCCTGATTGAACAGAAGCTGGGAAGAGATCTTCTCTACCTCGCTTGTCGTCACCACATCTTGGAACTGGTGATCGGAGCGGCTTTCGAGGCCGCACTGCGAGTTCCATCAACAGGACCGGATATCCAGCTATTCAATCGGTTTCGGGAGAAGTTGTCTTTCATCAAACAGAAGGTTTCAAGCCCGCGATCACTGATCCTGTTGTGGAGGCTGCAGTTTCCCCGGTCAAGGAAGAATTCCTTCAGTTCTTGCAGTCCCAGACGGAGCATACCAGGGAAGATTACAGGGAACTCGTGGAACTCTGCATCATCTTCCTTGGGAGGACCCCACAGCGAGGCATTCACTTCAGTGCTCCTGGAGCAATGCACCGAGCTCGCTGGATGGCCAAGGTCCTCTACGCCATCAAGATCTGGCTTTTTCGGGACCAGTTCAAGTTGACCGCAGTGGAGGAGAAGGGCATCAAAGAACTCGCCTTGTTCGCTGTCATCGTGTACGCGAAAGCCTGGACAACGGCTCCACTTCCTCACCAGGCTCCTCTCAACGACTTTCTCCTCATGAAGTCCTTGTTGAAGTACCCGCACGAGGACATCAGCAAGGCGACCGCCAAGAAGCTCTCACACCATCCGTGGTATCTTTCCGAGGAACTGGTCGGTTTGTCTCTCTTCGATGAAAGGGTGTCCTGGGGAATAAAGCAGTTGATGGTGGAAGCCATGGAAGGCGAGGAAGAAGAAGATCCTCCCAAAAGACC
This sequence comes from Bathynomus jamesi, assembly GCA_023014485.1. Taxonomy (NCBI): domain Eukaryota; kingdom Metazoa; phylum Arthropoda; class Malacostraca; order Isopoda; family Cirolanidae; genus Bathynomus; species Bathynomus jamesi. The sequence continues at coordinate 340,741 of JAJOZX010003706.1, read as the reverse complement.
GAAGCTGGATGCAAGGATCTTCTTGGATGACGATGGAAAGGGTCTTGAGCAACTGGTGTTCGCAAACTCCAAGGCTCTTTTCACGAGGTTGGCCCTTCCGGATGATTTCCTCCGCCAAGACCCCCGCGAATGGCCCCCGTCCCAAAGCTTCCAAGCTGCCGCAAATCTGGTCCGGTCCCTGGCTGTGGTCAACGACAGAGCAGAGAGAGGAGTTGCCCTTATTCAAGACTTTAACAAGAAGCTGACCAGCGATGAGCAGCAGCTCCAATTCCTCCTTCAAGTCGTCGCAGACCACCGAAAGAAGTTCCCGGACTGCAAGAAAGCGACACTTTTGAACAAAGGCAGGTAACAATGAGTGGCTGGCAACCACGATACCCCCCGCCTTTAAGCGGCTAATACCTACTTTTTAGTAGGGGGGGGACCTGCATGTCCTAGGGCCAATAGTCAAAATATAGACAATGAGGGCGACCTCTAAATGTTGAGCAATACGAATAAAATTTTGCACGATGAATTATCTCCTGAAATAGCATCTATCTGTGTGGTGAGAGCGAAATTTCCGTCACTTTCTGTTTTTGAGGTCATATAAGGGCCACCCTAACATATATTATATTTATATACACACACTTTCTTAATAATACGTGCGAAGTAGGTACATGTTAGGAAGACCACAGAATAACCCCAAAATAATAAAAATATTCAACTTCAGAGACCAATTTGGACGAGACAATCGGTTAATAATGTTAGGGTATGCTAATAACCCATATATACCCCGAACTTGGGGGCTACGTCGTGACCACGTGGCGACACCGCTTTCGCTCTGTTCAGGAAGATTAATGAACGTTGGTTCTGTTCAGTAGTCTGCGTTATCCCCCTATCCACCCACATTTATTATATTGCATTACAACATAGGACAGCTCAAAGAAATGTATAAATATCCTTTGAAAATAATTCATAAACAAATGTCAGCGAAACCCTTTAAAAAATAATCATCATTATTATTATTATAACGCAAAACTTCCCGGAGACTTTATACACAAACCAAACTATAGAATGGAAACTGCAGGAAATGCCCTCTTTCAAAGGAACCGATGTATGTAATGCAATCCCCATAAATATCAGACAGGCTTCATCATTAAATTAATTTCGCAAATCATTGTAGTAGTACTTCTTTTAACTGCTACTCGCGTAAAAGTTCACTACCTCCATTATTATTATTATAGTGATGAACGACTTAATTTATAATTACCCGAAATATGGCTTCCCCCACAATCTGATCCGAACCCCCTTTAATCTTTTTACTCTTTCATTGAGCTCTTAATTTCTAATTTTTTTTACTAAACCAATTATTTTCTGTTAGATACACAATTGATTATTCTATTTAAATTGCATAAAATAATCAAACATTATGCCAATGAATTTTCACCTATTATTATTACATTTAAAGATCTACTTTTCAACTAAGCTGAATCTCAAAAAGGTTTACTGTATTTTTTTAAAATCTCCTAGCTATTATTGCGAAAAAATCGGTGCCTGACATTTGAAGTGTGAAGTATGAGGAGATAGAATGATACGACAGAACACTCGTTTCATTGTGAAAAACTAAGAAACATAGTGAGGGAGATGATGGGAGTAGAGAATATAAAAAACTATCAAAAAATTATATTGTAAAAATAATGGAAATTATAAGAATACTGTTGACAGTAAAGGTTTAAGTACATAATAGGATGTAGTGTAGAGGCTCTGCACCGGAAACGTGCGCTGATCCGCAGGATCAAGTGAGCAATTTCTGGAACCTGGAACCTATTCTTTTTGGAATTTTATCTTTAATTTAAAACCTGTATTAGTGCACCAATTAAAAGACGATGATTGGGACAGAAACAAAATTTTGTCAATTTGAGAAAACATTCGTGAAGATGCTGAAGATGACTATTGGAACAGACCTCTCTCATTTTCAGATTAACCAAATGTTCACATTATGGAGCAGTTAATGGACACAATCGCTCGTCGTTACTCGATAATCTGAAAATTATTGAAGAGAAGCCATTCGTGGACAAAGTTTACTCAAAACCTACCTATATCTAACGGCTTCTAGCTAGACCACGCTTTTACAAAATTTCATACTTTTGATATCATGGAAAAGCCAGAGCCAATAAATTTACAAAAATACCACAGCCATCGAGACCAAATATGTGAAGCTGCACTCAAACTAAGTAGCTCGTAAGTTTAAAGTAAATGTTAAGGTCTCACTGGCAAAAAGTTTTCTGTTGAAGCTCTTTTGTGCGAAATTACACGAAATCATTTACGTGTTATAAAAATACGAGCGTGGCCAGACTCGATATTGGTAGGCTTTGGTTTAAAAACGTGGTCAATGACAGGCTAGGATAGAATACTCGACTATCGTATAGTGAACATCACAATGAATAGCGAACGGTAGTGCAGCGTTCTTCAGAAAGTTGGTATTCCACTATGTGCCAAGAGATACAAGCAGCATATCTTTCAGCAGGATGAAATCCTATCCCGCAACTCCCCCGACGCCGCAGTTCTCCGAACTGAAAACAGTACTGAGCGATAGACTGGGCATTAGAGGCATACTGAATGACTTACGCGTCCACCCAACTATACGACTTCTGGATGTGGTAGATCATTGAAAGAAAACGTATACGTGCGTAAGCCACCGACTGTAGACAAGTGAAGTTAATGTAAAGAACATGAAATAAACGAAATCCCTTTTAACAAGTATCAACTTGCACCATATTATTTTCCCGAGAGAAATCGAATATGCATTGACGTCAATGGGGTGCAATTTGAAGCTATCAAATAATAGTTAAGACAAAAATGCCTTTTTTTTTAGTCAAGTTAATTAGACATTTTTAATTATGTATAATTTCTAGTAGCAGTAATGGGCGCAAAAATACCAAGGGGGAAGACTTGGGTAGGTACAGTGGGTGGAGTGGGCAGTGGGTGGAGTGGGCAGTGGGTGGAGTGGGCAGTGGTAGGGGTGGCACTAAAAAACTAATTTTTTTTTAATCCGTTTAGTCTCCCAAGGGTCTCATTAGGATTTTTAATCCATTAGTTGTCTTTTAATTACCAAAAGGAAGACAAAGGAATATAAAATTATTAGAAATTATTCGAAGTTCTTGTTTTATATATATTATATATATATATATAATATATATAATAATATATATATATATATATATATCCCCGCAAGGGGGTTCTAAGCTCGTGCTCTTGAGTGCTCTTTGTGCTCGTTTGTACGTGCTTGTTCCTGGAGGTTTCACGTGCGCCCTCCCGGCCCTAGCACCCAAGGATGATGGGGCTCGACCCTGCAGTCCTTGGTCTTTTTCCACTTCGACTGTCCCCTCCACCCTTTCTTTTTCCTCTGTCTTTCCTCTCACTTTTTCTTTGTTTTTCCGCTGAGATATGCCCTTTTAAATAGAGGCGAATCGGTTCTTCCCGAACTTAAAAAAAAAAAATATATATACATACACAGGGTGGGTCGTAAGTTTCCATACATAGGAAAAATAAACATTTTTTTTATGGACAACCATTTTTATTTATATAATATGCTCTACATGGTTGCCATTGTTTTGAAAACACATTTCAATACGTGTTCCCCACTGTTGAATGAACACGCATTAGCACAGTTGACGTTATGCTTGTAATGGCGTTGGTGATACGTTCCTTTAGATGATTTATGTCTCGTATCTTTTCCTGATACACCATGGCCTTCAAGTGCCCCCAAACATAGAAATCAAGGGGGGTGAGATCTGGGGATCTGGGAGGCCACTCCACAGGACCACGCCGACCAATCCAAGCATCCGGAAACTGCTGCTGAACCAAATACCGACGCACGTGAAGACCATAATGAGGTGGAGCTCCATCTTGCTGGAAGTAAACTGGGAAGTTACCTTCCTCGTTTAGCAGGGATGGGAAAATCTCTTCTTGCAACATGTTAAGATACCTTTCGGCATTAAGATTTCCACTGACAAAAATTGGTCCAATAATTCTGTCACCCCATATCCCGGCCCACACCATCACTTTACCGGCACCTTGCATCTTCGTCGGACTCAGCCAGTTAGGGTTAGCATTACTCCAATAACGTATGTTTTGCCGATTAACCTCTCCATTGACGTAAAAATTTGCTTCATCAGTAACATAAAAACAAACGTTTAATTTTTCCTATGTATGGAAACTTACGGCCCACCCTGTGTATATATATATATATATATATAATATATATATATATATATATATCTTTGGTTAACCTTTGTTAGCTTCCGCCTGAATTGTTCATTCTGACGAAGGTCAAGCTTTTCACTCCACCTTAGACCTACAGTTTAACGTGGAATTCGAACGCCCCATCAGCAGCCCAGCGTCTTAACCACTAGGCCACCTAGAGTACCCATTTATCTACCAACCACTTTCTTTATTGTGTGGAAGGATGAACAGCTGGGTTTTGTTGCGCGCCGGCTGCCGTCGGGTCTCGAACCCGGGGCCAATGGATTCGTATTCAGCGACGCTAACCACACCACCACCGAGGCGTGTATGTATATATATATATATATATACAGGGTGGGCGGAAAGTAGCTCCCTATTTTGGATTGGTAAAAAAATACGTATATTATTCATTTATTTCAGAAAAAATAATATGAAAAGGTAGGCATACATGGTAGGTTTTCTCTAAAATTCAATGTGGGCTCCAACTCTTTCCACCAGCTTCTGGAGCCGCCCAGGAATGGCGTCCACTGACTTTAGCAGGAACTCCGGCGGGATGGAGGACATGACTTCCCGAATTCGGTCCTCCAGTTCTTCCAATGTCCTCGGTTTGGTGCGGTAGGTAGACTTCTTCCTTTACCCACCCCCAAAGAAAGAAGTCGCACGGTTACCGCTGAAAAACGGCAAAATCGGTTCAGTGTAACGGTGTGGTGTGGTATGACCTCAGATCAGGTTGTGGGCCCGTTCCTTCTGCGCAACACCATGAATGCTGAGCGGTACCTTGCTATGTTGCGAAACGAGGTCTGGCCGGTTGTCAGCACATGGGAGAACATCGACGATCTGATATTTATGCAAGATGGCGCCCCTCCGCACTTCGCTCTTGTTGTCCGTGAGTGGCTGGATGCCCACTTCCCTGGGCGTTGGATGGGTCGTCGTGGTCCACATCAATGGCCAGCCAGGAGCCCCGACTTGACACCGTGCGACTTCTTTCTTTGGGGGTGGGTAAAGGAAGAAGTCTACCGCACCAAACCGAGGACATTGGAAGAACTGGAGGACCGAATTCGGGAAGTCATGTCCTCCATCCCGCCGGAGTTCCTGCTAAAGTCAGTGGACGCCATTCCTGGGCGGCTCCAGAAGCTGGTGGAAAGAGTTGGAGCCCACATTGAATTTTAGAGAAAACCTACCATGTATGCCTACCTTTTCATATTATTTCTTCTGAAATAAATGGATAATATACGTATTTTTTTACCAATCCAAAATAGGGAGCTACTTTCCGCCCACCCTGTATATATATATATATATATATTGGTTAACCTTGATTTTGCTTCCGGCCGAATTGTTCAGTCTGACGAAGGTCAAGCATGTCACTCCACCTTAGACCTACAGTTTAACGTAGAATCCGAACCACGCCCCACCATCTTAACCACTAGGCTACCCATTTATCTTTCAACCAATTTCGTTATTGTGTGGAAGGATGAACAGCTGGGTTTTGCTGCGCGCCACCAGCCGTCACTGGGTTTCGATCCCGGAGCCGATGGATTTGTAGTCAACGACGCTCACCACCACCACCACCACCGAGGCGCGCGCATATATATATATATATATATATATATATATATATATATATATATATATATGTCACTGTAAAGCCCGACGAGTGGTAAATCTTAAGATCTGCCGGTAAATCTTGACATTTACCATGTACATCTGGTAAAAGTCCGAAAAACAAGTGAAATTTTACTTATTTCGGACTTTTACCAAATCTACATGGTAAATGTCAAGATTTACCATCAGAAGTTGTAAAAGCCAGGATTGGAGAGAAAAACGCGAAAAATTCTTTACAGTAACATATACATACTGTATATTTATATATAAATTGACGATTGGTTAGGTTGTCGTAATATTTTCGTTAGTTTTAAAGTTTTATTTGATGGATTCATTTGAGAAATGTCTCCTAAAGATCCTAGTGTAGTTTACGTTCCCAACTTTGACCATGTAGATTTGGTAAAAGTCCAAAATAAGTAAAATTTCACTTGTTTTTCGGACTTTTACCAGATGTACATGGTAAATGTCAAGATTTACCACTCGTCGGGCTTTTACAGTAATATAAGTATATATATAATATAAAATGAAATACGAAGTTTATGGGCCACCGAACACCACCACCGTTACCGTACCTAAGCCACCCAGATAACACCCATATCCCACGTTATCTCGCCCAAAGCTTAAAAAGGCAACCCCCAAATCGCACTAGCCCATAACTCCACTGCCAACTTAGCATTTATTCTAAATCATCATAAAAATATATATATATATATGTATTATTTCCAGTTCAAAATAGAACTTATTTAAAATAAAATATTTTACGAAGTAGAAGAACTTAGAATTTAAGAGTAATATTTATTTAGAAATTAGAAAGAAACGCCAGAACACAACCTTCCTCAACGGAGTCTACAGCCAGAAAGACAGAATTAAAGTCAACAAAGCCACGTAAAACCGATTTGACTGGCTGAAATGACTGAAAAAGCCGATTTGATTGCACTAGTGTTGTGTATTGGTTTTTAACAAATTTAATCAACTAAATAAATTGTATGAAATTAAGATATGTAAAATATAATTAGCTGAAATATAAGTCACTGAGGAGCAACTGTTCGAGAGAGGTTAGAAATTCTGGAGGAATATACCCCGGGCAGTCTTGGACAGAGTGGGATACGAGGGAAAGCGTTGTTTCCAAGATGTAATTGTGATTTTAAATTTACTTAAATGAATCTATCTCCACGGTCAAATTATGGATGTTAAACTCCCCGCTCACCCTTCCCGTCCTGTGCAGTTTCAATTAAAATAAAGACCAGAAAATAGTGATAAATTTTAGTCATTTTCTCACGCCCTCACTTTGTTCTAAGTGTCAATGGTGGGCCACGCTACCCGGCTACCTATTTATAGAATACAGGTAAGTCGGTGTAAATAAGCGGAAAGTGATAAAGCGAGAGAAAAGGAGTAATTAATAATAATTAAAATACGTGTACAGGGCTATTCAAATTGATTCGTCCGATTTCAACTGAGAATACTTCCGTACCTATCAATCGTGCATCAACTGGGCATACACCACATGAAAGAGGAAATCTCCGAGTTTTACAAGATCACCGCGAGAGGGCTCCAAAGTCACGCCGTGGCCTAGCCTAGCAACAAACAGTCAGTGTGAAAATGGCGTCCGCACAGCAGAAGGCGTTTTGTGTGTTGCAGTTTTCGAGCTGTAAATCGGTAGTCACAGTGCAGCGTGAGTTTCGTCGACGTTACAGAACAGATCCACCGGGTGCTCAGAGCATCCGGTGGATCTGTTCTGTAACGTCGACGAAACTCACGCTGCACTGTGACTACCGATTTACAGCTCGAAAACTGCAACACACAAAACGCCTTCTGCTGTGCGGACGCCATTTTCACACTGACTGTTTGTTGCTAGGCTAGGCCACGGCGTGACTTTGGAGCCCTCTCGCGGTGATCTTGTAAAACTCGGAGATTTCCTCTTTCATGTGGTGTATGCCCAGTTGACGCACGGTTGATAGGTACGGAAGTATTCTCAGTTGAAATCGGATGAATCAATTTGAATAGCCCTGTACTTTCACTACACTAGAATGGTTAAAAGAAACCGGTCCAAGCGTCGATTTGGATGGGTTAAAAGCCCATACGAGTATACATCGTCATCAATACAAATTTAAACAGAATTGTACCAGCACAGATGACTGGTAAACGCGCACGCACTCAAACATTACTTACCTATCTATATATATATACATATACACACATTCACGACAACGGAAGTTTATATTGTTAACGAGTCTCTCTCTCTAACTTGAGGCCGATTTCACCCGACTGCATGGTTCAAGACGTTTGCCTGCCTCGTCAAAATTCAAAATGGCGATTGGTGTGGGTGCTCCCTTTCTCCTCGATGCATTGAAAAGTGAACACCTCAGTTTCGTAGATTTGTGGAAGGATAGAATGAGGGAGTTATCCTAAACACAAATTTATTTCGAAGAAAGCACTTCACACAAGAATAAGGCAGACTTATAACCAAAAAAAAAGAGTTTGTACACTACACTTGTTCTTTAGAGGATTTAACAGAACTCTCTTACAACAATTAGTAGACGACACTGATTTTTTCTGAACTTGGCATACGGGCCATTCCATTACGTGTCACGTCTACTTATACCCTATAACCGACTGATAGAGGATGTTAATACAGCCACGTTTTGTGCAAGCCTCCCAGAGCAGGTCGTTGTTCACACTAGACATCGACCGTGTCTCAGGTTGCGGACAATAACGCGACACCCTACACAATTCCGCCAAAATTTAGACACCACAAAAACATGCGTGGCGGCGGCTTTATGGCCATAATTTTGACACACATTGGCGTTCTAAACAACGAAAAATACTTGGTTACCTACGTTACAGAACGGGCGCAAAATTTGGGAATGTGGTCTTAATTTGTTTCACAACGGCGTATGGCCGCATTAAGACGTGAGGCTTAATGCATTCTCTAGGCAGGAGGGTTTTGTACGCTGACGTCAATTTCCGCTGGCAGGTCTCTAAGGTATACGAATGGCTTCAGGCGAGGCGATAGGTTTTGGATAGTCTTGGGTAGAGCCAAGTTTTGTTTGTCTTACCATTTTAGTCTTTGCCCTGAGGATCGAGCCAGGTTAAAGATGGCGGTGGCTATGTCATGAAACTTTCGGGAAAAGAAAAGCGCCGTGAACTGTACATCTGGCTTCATCAATGGATGGCTGATGGGCACTTATAGCTAAAGGTTTGCCAACTATGATTTTTCATACCATGGTAGTTTTTTTTTTTTTTTTTCTTTCTTTCTTAAACGCAGTTTGTTCTACTGTATACTTCGATCAGCAGGTGCCATTACTCTCGCTGCTGGTACGTTACTGTTTTTACATTTGTGAATTTATACGAGTGATAAAAGTTTTAGTCTTGAAAAGACAGATCTGCTTTGTAGAATTGTTTGAACTTTTACATTTTCAAGTGAATGAAAGTGCTCGATTTTATATTCTGCGTTCATTTTAAAATTATTATTTAGGGTACTATCTGAACTTTATTGAGTATGCGCCTCGTTGGTGTAGTGGTTAGCGTCGCTGACTACGAATCCATCGGCCCCGAGTTCGAGACCCGGTGACGCAGCCGGCGCGCAGCAAAACCCAGCTGTTCATCCTTCCACACAAAAAGAAAGTGGTTGGTAGATAAATGGGTACCATGGGTGGCCTAGTGGTTAAGACGCTGGGCTGCTGGTGGGCCGTGGTTCGGATTCTACGTTAAACTGTTGGGGTAAGGTGGAGTGAAAAACTTGACCTTCGTCAGAATGAACAATTCGGGCGGAAGCTAACCAAAGGTATATCTATTTTTTTACATTTGGGAATTTATTTGAATTTAAGATTGAATGGAAAAAATTATGTAATTTTAGTTTTTCAAATTTCTTTTATATAAAAATTTTATATGCTAAATTTACATAATTTAATTCTATTTGTATTTTTCCAAAGCTAGTTTTAATTTTAACTAATTATTTGTGCGTTTAGTAAGAGTTATTTTATTTTAATGTAAATTTTCCTAAAACCATTTTCATTCGTGTTTGTGGCATGAAGGGAAAATTTGAATTTTATATTTCCTGTCTTCATTGATCCAAAGTGGACGATATACAGGGTGATTACAAATGATCTTCCCGATTTTAAACGATTATGAAAAAAAAACTACCAAAACTACAGCGAAAAGCAAGATATACAAATCAATATTATAAATAAAAATTCTTTGAAATATTCTTTAACACGTCAGAAATAGCCCTAAGTTAACGTGTTTCGTGCTCTTACCGTTGAGGAAGGGTACGGTCCACTCTTCTTTGCTGAACAAACAATTAACGGCATCATTTACTGCCATATGCTACAGCCGTGGCTGATGCCCCAGCTGCTAGAGAATAAAGTTGATGTGTGGTTTTCGTAGGATGGTGCGCCACCCCATTTCCACAATGAAGTTACAACATTCCTGAAGGAGCAATTGCCTGATCGTTGGATCGGGCGTGGATGGCCCATTCCTTGTCCGGCTCGTTCACCCAATCTAACCCCCCTTGACTCCTTCCTCTGGGACTATAAAAATGAATTTTTCTTCCACCAATGGCAACAATTTGGAACATTTGAAGGAAAGGATGCGTGAGAATGTTAGAAAAGTCCAGTATGATATGCTACAAAATGTATGGGGGGAAACAGGATACCGCTTTGATGTCTGCAGAAGCACAAAAGCAGCTCATACTGAACTTCAATAGCTCGTAAATAAAACTGCCTTCTCTTTTATTTGTATACCTTGCTTTTCGCTGTAGCTTTGTTAGTTTTTTCATAATGTTTAAAATCGGGAAGATCATTTGTAATCACCCGATATATAAACTAATTTTATATTGCCCTCTCTCTCTCGGATTATAAAGCAATTAACGGATTAAAAATACTAATAGGACCCTTGGGAGATGAGAGATTAAAAAAGCATCTTATGCCATCCCTCAGTACTAGTGCCACACACCCGCCTCCCTCAATCGACGTTCTTTCGCCCATACTACTCAATGTACCTATGTTAATAAATTTCTCGAGACCTTTAAAAACATCTTGCCCTTTCTGGTTCATGCATACCTCTATACATATTCTAACCCTATCCAACGAATCGATTCCATGAATAAAGCATAGAAAAAAAAAATCGGGTGACATTAGTGGGTCGAAATTCCTTTTAGATCAGTTTATTTATTGGGTACTTTTGTTTGTTGAAATTTAGTAGAAATGCCAATTGCAAACCAACTTCGTGCGGTCTTCGTTGGTTTTTAACTTACACCACATCATTGTTGGTTTAACCAATTGTCTTTATTACTGGAACTACCTTCATATATATATTAGCACAAATTCAATCAGATACACCAAGTTATTTATATACCCCGAACGGCATCGTATCATCAATGAAATGCTGAAATGGATAGTAAACGCAAGTTTTTCAAAAATAAAATAGCAACGCTGGGGCAAAAATAACCTCTGGCGATACGGCAATGTCCTGTTACCACGTAATTAGGCTATTTTGGGGGGCATGTCATTATGATGTAGCCCATTACTTCAAACTTAACGCCTAACGTCCCAAGAATTTGTAAATTAACGACTCATGATTTTATATATTTAATATATATATATATACAGGGTGGGCCGTAAGTTTCCATACATAGGAAAAATAAACATTTTTTTATGGACAACCATTTTTATTTATATAATATGCTCTACATGGTTGCCATTGTTTTGAAAACACATTTCAATACGTGTTCCCCACTGTTGATGAACACGCATTAGCACAGTTGACGTTATGCTTGTAATGGCGTTGGTGATACGTTCCTTTAGATGATTTATGTCTCGTATCTTTTCCTGATACACCATGGCCTTCAAGTGCCCCCAAAGATAGAAATCAAGGGGGGTGAGATCTGGGGATCTGGGAGGCCACTCCACAGGACCACGCCGACCAATCCAAGCATCCGGAAACTGCTGATCCAAATACCGACGCACGTATTTAAATTTTCCTATGTATGGAAACTTACGGCCCACCCTGTATATATTTATATATATTTATATATACACACACACACGGTCTATATATATTATTGTGTGTGTGTGTGTGTGTGTACTTTCTGCATATGCAGAATATTCTCCTCCAAGATTCGAACCCGGGACCTCTCACTTGGAATTGCGGCGCTGGCTGCTAGGCGACATGATGCGAGTTACTACAATCTAGGGCATATTTCATTACCGGAGGAAAAAACACTACCAAGATGTATTAACTTCCGTTTTGTCGTAGGTTAGTGGTCATTGCTCGCAACTCAGAGTCTGAAGGCCCGGGTTCGAAATGCTGGTGGGATTATATGTATACTATATATACAGGGTGTTTATAAAGTCCCTATTTCAGTGAAAACGTAGCAAAAAGGGTAAAATTCAATAACAATATAATAGAAGGCATGCATTTAATGAATACTTGAGCGTATGATTCTACGTGGAACACCATCAGTATCTCTACAGAGTTCGAATCTGTCGGCAGCATTGCGAAACACATTTTGGAGCATGACGGGGATTGTTTCTAACTGCTGTTACGATACGAGCACGTAAATATGTCCCAGCTTCATTCAGATGGCATTTTAAACACCGTCGTCTTTCAACAAGATGGGGCACCTAAGTTAGTGATGTAAAAAAAACCGTTTTTTTTTTGTTTTTTTTTTTAAATAATTAATATAGATATTGCCAATTTTATTATAAGGTATACTTTTGCAATGATATATATTATAAAAATAAATAAATAAATAATAAAATAGGCCATATGGTACCAGTATAGAATGTCCTTTTCAGCTACTTTACAGAAAAAACTGGCCTCTTTCTTGCACTGAAAGTCTTGTATCTTGAGATCCATTAAACTTGCGAGAACACTGGCTGGGAGCTGACTGCCCATTGTCCAACCTTCCCAGGACTCTCCCATCCATGCTCGGATTTTGAATCTCCCACTTAACTATCCTTTAGACCCGCGATGACATATTCCCCCCCCCCCACGAGACCACCCATATATATATATATACATACACATACACCCATATATACATAAATACTTATATACACATTTATATCTATTGTATACCCCACACACATGCATACATCCAGAATTCCAGATACATACGCATGCATACTCATATATATACCTACACAAACTCATACACCTCTATTTCGCCCTTTCATTACCTCCGAGATCATTTAGCACATACAGTAATATCCATACAGCCAAAAGAAACCAATTAAGCACAGACAGCAGCAAAGCTAGTATTTATATCCCAAAATGCAAAATTCCAAGAAAGTGAAGTAAAACATGGTGCTACATTGGCTTCGTCAACATCCAAATCTGCAATAAATACCAGTACCTGTGATATTGAAACTATTTGCTTTAATCAATCTAGTGATAATGATTCTTCAATGGAAATAGAATCAGATAATGAAAGTTAAACAGCATTAGGTTAACACAAAGGTTAAAGAAAGAGATGAATATTTATATTTTTTTTATTTTTCTATTTGGAATATATATATATATATATATATATTATAATATTATATATATATATATATATATATATTATATATACACTGGTATTCTTGCCAATCACAATTATATCTATTGTTTTATACCAGTATTATGGATATTATACCAGTACCTGTGATATTGAAACTAGCATATATGCTCTACCCAATCTAGTGATGATTCTTCCATGGAAATGAAGGTTAACCAACATTAGGTTAACAAAAAGGTTAAAAAAAAGGTGAATATTTTTTTTTCGATCTGGAATATATATACTGGTACTCTTGCCAATCACAATTATGTATATTGTTTGAAATGAGGAAGAATGTTTATGTTCTAGTTAAAAAATATAGGTATATACATATAAAAAATGAGGGTTTGTTTTTCCTTTCTATTATATACTTTTTGTGTGATTCAGTTTTTCTAAAAGATGACTATATACATATACTAGGTATAACCGTATAAGCATAGTAGTATAGTAAATTATAGGTAATACTAATATACTTATTAGATTAAAGGAAGAAAAATATGGAATAAGTTTAAAACAAAAAAAAACAAAAAAAAACAGACTATCTTCGTTTTAAACAAAAAAAAACATAAAAAACGACAATAAAAAACGACTCGCATCACTAGGCACCTTGTCATTACTCAAACATTGTTTGGGAGTACCGAAATGAACGATTTCCAAATCGATGGATCGGACGTGGAGGCAACAGTCCCTGGGCGGCTCGATCTCCCGACCTAACGCCCTTGGATTTCTTTGCATGGGGCTTTATCAAATCAAACGTCTATCGAGGGTTACAGATCTGCAAAATTTACGTGCTCGTATCGTAACAGCAGTTACAAAAATAACCCCCGTCATGCTCCAAAATGTGTTCCGCAAAGCTGCCGACAGATTCGAACTCTGTAGAGATACTGATGGTGTTCTTGTAGATGTAGAATCATGCGCTCAAGTATTCATTAAATGTATGCCTTCTATTATATTGTTATTGAATTTTACCCTTTTTGCTAAGTTTTCATTGAAATAGATGAGACTTTATAAATATCCTGTATATAAATTTTCAATATATTAAACTACTTTAATGGCTGTTATAAAATACATAAAAAAAACACTTTGGTAACAAGAATACACGTAAAAATTTTTTTTTTTTTTAATTATATAAAAAAAATTATTTGAATGGCCAAATCCATTTTCAAATTTCATTCGAGTAAATTTAGCATCTGAAGCTTGTTGAATTTCGTATCATCCCACTCAATGTCAGTTCCATTTCATTCCGCGTCCGAGAGTGGTAAAGCCGAGAACGGGAATTTCAAAGGAGCCATTTTTTAAATCGGTCCATTCCCAATTCACGCCACTCTCATTTTGGTCAATGTTAGTTAGGTTAGGTTAGGTTAAATTAAGTTACGTTGGTATTAAGTTAACCATTCCCATTTGGAGCCTTTACCGCCAATGGGAATCGAGAGATTGTTTCCGAAATGAAGAAACTCGTATAGAATATGTAGTTTTTCACTTTATGTATTTACGTTTGAGGACCGCGGATGGAAATAGAAATGACATTAAGGCCGGCCACGCGCGGGATCGTCTCGCGAGTGACGATGGGTGGTGACGACTGTAGTAGTGTGTGATTTTACATTCCTCAGAATCGCGTCGCAGTCGCTGCAGTACGCGGGGGCTCCCATTCTGTCAATGTAAAGTCACACGCGACTCGAGTCGTCAAGTCGCGGCGAGACGATCCTGCGCGCGGTCGGCCTAAGTGAGTAATCGCCGAGCTTTACTAAGTACTGTATCTAAAATAAAAATAGCCTACAGTATAGGTAAATTGGAATAATTTTTTTTTTTATAAATCATAAGCTTATTATTTTTTATACCGCTAACGTGCCCGAGGTTTACGGGGAGGTTCAAAGAAAAGTTAGCCAACAAACGTGGCTTATAATTATTTACTGGCTTATATTTATTTACTAGCGCCTATAATAGAGTTTGCGACTAAAACTACATTTCCAATCGATTCTAGACTTTATGGTCACCCTGTAGTGTGTTTGACAAAATACAATTTACAGTTAAAATTAACGAGTAATAATTTTTTTTTTTATTTCCTTCGTTAAATATAAAAAATTTATAGATAATAATTAAGAATTCAATTAAAATTTTTATTTTGAAGCAGTAACTAATTTAAATATAAAATATTTCCAAATTATTTTTTTTTAGCATTAAACTACAGTAACGATATTATGCTTTATCATAAATCATAGATGCGGGTCTACTCACTCTAATTTGCAGTTCAGAAACTACGCACAGGGTATATTTATTACGAAGTCCGGACAAATGGTTGTTGGGCACCTACACCAATTTCAAAAGTTCGTTTCTTAGTTTAGATCTTCGTATGAAATATATTTTTCATAAATATCTCTATATATATAATGAGAATAATAATCTCTTTAATATCCTATCATTTCGTGGCATTACAAACGAGGTTAATCCCATCATTTAACCAACTGTACGTGGCACGTGGGCGAGTTAAAAGACATCTTTGAACCAGCTTTTCGGCTGGTGGATTAGGCTTTTTTTTTTTTTTTTTTATTACGTCAAAAATAGTGTAAAATTTGTGGTATATTTTACGATAGTAAGAAAAAGTTTTCAAGATTCTCCTCCGTAAAATTTAACTTGTTCAAATTTGAAGTTACCTTACGGGGAAATAATCTCGGTTAACCTTCGTTTTGCTCCCACCCGAATTGATCATCCTGACGAAGGTCGAGCTCGTTGCTCCATCTTAGACCTACAGCTTCCAAAATGGATTCCAAACCACGACCCACGTGATCGTCGTGAGAAAATAATAAAATAAAGGAACAAAGGACCCTAAGGCTCTTCAAAAATTATTATACAGACTGATGATTCATTGGAGACCTCTTAACATTTTAGATGCGCGAAAGGAATAGGTGTTTAATGTCCCAAAAATTCCAGTAACGTACGACACCTACACTCATTGTTTGTTTGAAAAAGAGAAGAGCACCTTACAGACTTTGATTTTACTTGAGGGGGGGGGGGGGGGGGGCGACAGGCCAAACTAAATCACACTAGACAACAACAGGTTCAGCCTGACCAAAATGTACAAACGAAATAGCAAAGCCTATATGCTATGTGACACTAATTAAAAATCAATGCATCATCTTGCCTTCTTCAAAATTGGCACGATGATTGTGGAGCGTTTTTTCCCTTACAAGCCCCCAACATACTCGGCATGCCTTCCCCTTCGCGAAACTACGTAACGAATCCAGGAAGTGTAATTTCTTATTGAGGCCTCCGGCGATTGATCTTTAGCCCCGTCTTTATCGACAACGGTAAACCAAAATGTTGACTTTGGCATCCTTCACGAATAGTTCATCTCATTTCATATGGGCCGACACCAATATTGCCAGTTTAGTTTCAGCAGAACGACTGCAGACCTCTTACGGCAAATGTCGTTTTTCACGCTTTGCAGAAACCTTTTACTAGAGTCGTGCTGGCTCTCCTATGGGTATAGTCTCGCATGGCCGGCTCTGTCATCTGACCTCAATCGTGCGATTTTATTTCTTATTGGGATATGAAAAGGGCAGGGTCTTCAAAGTTCCCAGGACAGTAAGGTTCTACAATAAAATACTCAGCGATTGAACGCTAAACTCGTTCCATTTCCAGCGAAACGCCGAAGGCTGGAATAAGAAATACACTTCCCAGATTCCCCACTAATTCCGCAAAAGGAAGGAAAGACTTTGAACATGTTTGGTGCCCGCGTAAAAACAAAAAACACAAATCATACTATTATACGAAGAAAATCCTTACACACTGGAGAAATACCGGACATTACCGGAAAAGGAGTCCAATTTTCAAGTGTGTAGATAGATCGTTAGTAGAGAATTACAGTTGTGTGTGTGTGTGTGTGTGTGTGTGGTGTGTGTGTGTGTGTGTGTGTATATATATTTATATATATATATATATATATATATATTTATATATATATATATATATATATATATATATATTACGGTGGTTCACAAGCATATGGAAAATTTGGCATCTGAGATTTCACTTTTGGGTCATTGTTGCTTTTGTTCCTACACTTAGTGTGAATAACTGTGTGAAGTACGGTTGGTCTACGGTGTCGTTAAGAGGTCGCTCAATCATGCATGACGTGTTTCACTAATGACTGATTACTATAGTATGACTAAATTTGGCTTCTTTTGTAGGAATGTGTAGAAATGCCGCCGAAGCAATCAAGAACATGGTCTAGCAGTGAGGTGTAGTTACTAGAAAAGGCGGAGGAGAAGTTAACTAGGGCAGGACTCCCTACCAAGCTTCAAGTCCTCCGGAAATTCATGTTCCACCATCTGGAGGAGAGGAAGACAGAATATAACAGTGCGGTGATGACCATTGAGGCTTTGATCCCGTTTTGGACAAAAGCAAACGTTCCAATGACGGATACCAGATACGCTGAGAAGAAGCTCCTGAAACTGTACGAGCAATACAAGGGGCTGAAGAAGAACCGCACAAAGAATTTCCCATCCTACAGAATGAAGGAGGACATATTTCGCGGAGACCTTGACGATGTGTTCGATCTTTCACGTCATGACGCCCTCGAGACCATGATGAATGAGGAGGACAAGAACTTCCTTGCCGCTCAGCTCGATAATCCAACTTCCTCCAGCTTTGGCCCGATTGACAAGAAAATGGCTGACCAACAAACGAGGAAGAGGATTCGGTGTGAGGCGGAGATGAACCGAGAGGAGAAGGCCAAGCGCGAGGCGGATGCGAGATGGTCCCAGGGAGAACTGGAGGCTTCTAGTTCAAGCACATCTGAATCATCAGATTCATATACTGTAGTTTTTAAGGAGTCAGCACGAAAACGTTCCACTCCTAAGCGATTGAAGTCTGTGATCA
>JAJOZX010003706.1:270000-317500 GCA_023014485.1 Bathynomus jamesi | reverse complement strand
CGAATTGTAGTCCACGGAACTAAAAGGTGTATATATACACATAGGCACTTACGTAAGAACAAACAGGGAGGGGCATGGGCTGGGCAGATAGAATCACGTGTTGCAAAGTGCCAGTTTCGTCTACGATCTGCTGAACGACGTGTCCTGGTGGCATTTGAACGGGCAAGGGTATAGGAGGAGAGGAGTTTGTGGAGACCATCCTTACTGTGGCAGGACCTGAAATAAAGACCAAACACGAATAAGAAAAATATATTATACATAAACTACGTTATTACTTAATGTATATAAATGCACCCATACTACTCATAATGAGGCCACTCTTTGAAGACTTCTAATTTACGGTACAAAATGCGATTTTGTAATAATCAGACTGAAAACGAACGAATACGTCTTTTGGTAAAAATCGCATTTCTTTCAGTACGAAAAATAATCCTCGAGCGATGTTGAACCGGCAGCCTCTCTCTCTCTCTCTCTCCATTTATAAAACCATTTTCGCGAAACTCAATTGGGAACCAATTCTCCGAAAGATGCCCATCGTCAAATAAAAAAAAAAATTCTCTCGAATTAAAAAGGAAATGATAAACTCTTGATAAATAATTCAAGAGAAATAACTGATAAGTATTATAAGCAGTTTATATAAGAAACATTATTTAGGTTGAATTATTTGTAACCATAAAAGACTTGCCAGGCATTAAAAAAAAAAAGTAGGTTGCTTAACTGCTTGTACAGTATATTTACTTGAACCTACGCCGCAATAAGTCCTTTCGAGTACTTCCAATCGATTTTACTTTCATTCCCTTGTATACTTTCTAAAGGTAGTGTGAAATAAACTGCGAAAGTACTCGGAAGTAATACACTACTTACTTCGTATGGGTTAGTTAATTTTATACGATTAGTCGTGTTAAGACTGTAAATTCAAACCATTGATTTTAGACATACTGCACGGACGTACAATTTGGCAAAAGGTTCACTTAGAAACGCTAGTCAAAAGCAAGAAAAATTAAAAAAAATAAAAAATTTAGTAAACGGGGGGAGGTAATTTGTTCATTTTGGTGAGTCATAAAATTTCAGGAACCCTCCCTCATTACTAATTAGTAATTTTTCTGCTCTAGAAATTCCATGTTTCTAGGAACTTTTTTTTTTTTGGGGCGAAACTATGATTGTGTACGTTATCGTTATCATCATCATCAGCGTATATACAGGGTGTTTCATAACATGTGGGACGCACTTTCAGGATGGATTCAGGACCTGAAAACAATGAAAAAAAGTTTGTGTAAAGATATGCCCGAAATCGCTTTGTTTCCGAATTACAGCCCATTTTGTGTTCCAGCAATTCTTTCCGCAAACTGTTTACAAACACTGCTTGCCCACAATGTTCGTGAATGTGTACGAGACTTACTTCATGTATGGCCTTGCCGATTGTAAGGTTTCGTACACGCTATATGTTTCAATATAGTGGAGTGTAGAGCCATCAGTCAGTCAGTCAGGTGCATCGCGGTATTTCACTGTTCGTATTCGTAACTTCTTACCGTGAATAAGTGCAGTCCAGTAAAAAAAAAAAAACCTTAAAAGTTTTTGTGCTATTCAGTGATAGTGTGCATTTGAAGTGAGAATGGAGGCTTATTCAAACAGAGAAATGGCAGACATGCATCTCGTGTATGGACTTGCCAGTGTAATGCGGCCGCAGCAAGACGTCTGTATGCGGAAAGGTTTCCGAATCGCCGTCTGCCAGAAAAGAAGACCTTTCAGAGAATAGACGAGCGTCTTGGTGATACAGGATTATTCAACAAGCGAGTTTCAGATGGTGGTAGACCAATCAGCGGCAGAACTGTTGAGTTGGAGGAGCGGGTCCTGAATCGCGTGGAGGAACATCCTGGTGTCAGCACCCGAAGGATAGCATCAGCAGAGGATGCAAGATACGCAACAGTGTGGAGAATTTTACGGGAACAACAGCTTTACCCATATCACACTCAGAGTACACGGCCTTACTGAAGCTGATTTCCCACCACGAGAGGCTTTTTGTACTTGGTTCCTTCAACAGTGTGCTCGCGATCCTTTTTTTCTGTCTTCCGTGTTGTTTTCTGATGAGGCTGCCTTCAAAAGAAATGGCGTGATCAATTTTCATAACATTCATCACTGGGCCCGAGAGAATCCGCATGCCATCATCCAGTCAAGGCACCAACAACAATCTAGTATCAATGTATGGGCAGGACTTATTGCCGACAACTTAATCGGTCCTTTTGTTTTGCCTGGAAGATTAACAGGAGAATCCTATTCCAATTTTTTACGGAATGATTTAAGCGATTTACTAGATGAAGTTCCTCTTGGTGTCCGACGTCGTATGTGGAGAACCCATTGCGTGGCCTGCTCGCTCCCCGGACCTGAATCCACTCGAATTTTACCTGTGGGGTCATCTGAAATCCATCGTTTACGTGACACCCATTGACAACGTTGAAATGCTTTGCCAACGTGTAGAACAAGGATGCCAGAAGATCCGAGCAATACCTGGAATGTTTGAACGCGTCAGGCAGGCTATGACGAGGCGTGTTCAGGCGTGTATTCAATCGCAAGGCGGTCATTTTGAGCACTTCCTTTAAAGGTAAGGCGGATGGATACTTTCTGGAACACATGACGGGCTGTAACTCGGAAACAAAGCGATTTCGGGCATATTTATATATACTTTTTTCATTGTTTTCAGGTCCTGAATCCATCCTGAAAGTGCGTCCCACATGTTATGAAACACCCTGTATATAATATGTATGTTAGACGCAGATCGTGCATGAACAAGAAACTCTTCTGGGAAAATTAAATCCACTATAGTTACGTGCCTTGAGAGAAGTGAACGCTCATATTTTCCAGTTGAGGTTTAAGTTTTAGTTTTCTGCTAAAAATACAATAGTTATCCCTTTTTCTTTCATGTAATCAATCCGACGTGAATACAACGAGTTTCTTGCGTATATTGGGGTTCTGAATGTAGTAAGATAGGTGGCTTTAAACACTAGATCCTGTTCCAAAGCTGAATCCTATCGGTTTGGCAGATAGCCGGTGAGGGAAGCTATATTTTGGGGCCTCTTTGCGAGTGACCCGTTGCCAACGTTGATCTTCCATCATGAAAAAGAAAAACTGTATTTATCATTACCATTACTTATTAGGACTATAGTGGATTTAATTTTCCCAGAAGAGTTCCTTGATCCACGCACAATGTGTGTAACAAGTTTCTGAAGGGACCATTCTGAGTTGTAGCATATATAACCTTAGTTTTGCTTCCGCCCGAACTGTTCATTCTGACGAAGGTCAAGCTTGTCACTCCACCTTAGACCTACAGTTTAACGTAGAATCCGAACCACGCCCCAGCGTCTTAACCACTTGGGTACCCACTTATATTGCAACCAATTTCTTTATTGTGGAAGGATGAAAAGCTGGGTTTTGCTGCGCGCCGCCTGCCCTCACCGAGTCTCAACCCCGGGGCCGATGGATTCGTAGTCAACGACGCTAACCACTACACCATTGAGGCGTGTATACGTTACAGGGAATCTGTGTAACTAGGGATTTCACACGAGGCAAGTCGTGATATTTTCGTTAGTTTTGACGAAAATACACGACTTAACCTAACCAATCGTCAAGGGTGTACAGGTGACCTAACCGGGCATTCAATAATTTTTCCGGAGGTTTAACGAAAATATTACGACAACCTTACACGAAATCCCTGAACATTTTAACATTTTAGAAATTTCAGTTACACATTCTCTAAAACACACCACACACACACACACACACACGTAATTGGCTAAAAATCAACTAAAATTTAATCCAGTACACCGCTGCCACCAATTTTTTTCATCTTCAAAGTTTGATGATGAGAAATAATACGACAATTAAATTCACTTAATTAAATCAAATGAATCCAAATTAGTGTGTGATTGCAAGATACCAATAAACCTTAACCCATTTCGTCGACAAGACCAAAATATCAATCAACACGCTAAAAACCTAACGACTTAACCTAATCGTAATTTTCTGATAGAATGTCAAGTCGACCAGATGTCGTAAGGCCGGTACCCTTTATTTCCCAAACACCAGTAAATGTGTAGATAAATTAGATAATATAATCGGGCATACCGAAACTATCTAAATCGCCCTGTATATTCTATAGGGTAAAGGCGCGCTTATTATCCACGTCGATTGTAATGCGCATACCTATTTTTTTTTTCTTACGCAACAAAAGATTTGATGTCTAATGAGACACTGACAAACTCGGAAAGAATGAATAAAAACTTTTTTTTTCACACTTTAAAACGAATGACCTAATTATGTGGTATGTGAAATCTCAAAGCTACGTATTTTCTGAGTTACTTAACGAGCTTGCTTAGGCGGAAACCTAACGCTTTTGTAAGGCGAGCTGTGACTGGTGGAAACCATAAAATTACTTAGTGAACTTCTAATAAAACACACACACACAGATAAATGAAGATAATTAGGCCAAAAGAGCCATAAAAAAGCTTTGAATGAAATGTTGTCAAGTGCAAACGAAATATATTTTTAAAAAATATATGTATATATTCATGAATTTAGATTAGATGATTTTAAGTATTAAAAAGTTACAAAAATACTTAAACATAATAAACATGCAATTCTAAACAACATTAGAACAAACGAACGAACGAAAACACACACACACAACTTCTTAAATACGACATATTAACTGTTCCCAGCTACATTTTCCTACATTCTTCAGACCTCAGTGTGACCATTCACTGAGCTTATAATTCGAAACTGGGTTGTAACCACACTGCAATATTCACAAGGTCGTCCACAAAAATACGCGCATGAATATATGTACATTTCAAGCGCGCGCCTGCGCGCACACTCAAAATCGAGCATCGTCATTTTAATGTACGAGTTGAAGTGGCTACAGACATCTTTCACAATGAC
Organism: Bathynomus jamesi; assembly: GCA_023014485.1. NCBI lineage: Eukaryota > Metazoa > Arthropoda > Malacostraca > Isopoda > Cirolanidae > Bathynomus > Bathynomus jamesi. The sequence continues at coordinate 312,568 of JAJOZX010003706.1, read as the reverse complement.
GTCATTGTAGAGTAAAATCTGTATAAACAATGTTAAGAACCAAGTGCAAGGTCGCTATTGGAGTAAACGTGAAAATAGGCTGTAGAGAATGAAAAAAAAAAAAAAAAAAACTATCACCGGACATTTTTTATTAAACATGGACACCTTTCAACGGAACGAGCTTTATCCTAACTGATCTTATTTTGATGACGCGTGCGCGTACGTCTCTCTGTTCTTAGCTACCTTACGAAACCGCGACAATCTTTAGGTTACACACACACACAGCTAGTTCATCGCGACACGAACGTTCGTTTAACGACGTTAGCGATGTCGCTATATACACATTTTAATTATTGCAAATCATTAATATTATCAAGGGAATATAAGGAACGTTAATTTAATTTGGTCATTCAAATTACATTAAATGTCGCGGTATCGTGTTGCCCAAACAATGTTAAACCGTAGCGAGTGAAAATGAAACGAGAGAACAAAGGGGAGGGCTAAAATACTCGGAAGAACCGAAGAACCGCAAAGGATAGCCATCTTGTTGCTAACTTCAAGAGAGAGCACCGAATTGGCTCGTCGGGACGAGAGACCAGATCTGGCGAATCGGGACTTATCAAATGGTATTTTAATTAAATTTATCACCTCCATCAGTCCATAAGGGGGGGAGGGGGGAGGAGAGGACAAAGAGGGAAGGATAGAGACGCAACCAACGCCTCGGCACAACGACTTTTTTTTCAGTTTAGGCTATCGAAATGCAAAGAATGTTTCTGTGTGTGTGTGTGTGTGTGTGACTAAGCTGTTTCTAAGCTCTGTTTAATTTATTGTCTTGCATTTTATTTCTGAAACCTTATCTCGACTGATCAGTTTTATTATTTATGAATTTTTCTCTGTAACAATACACATTCAATATATGCTTCAATGTATACACGATTGTACGATGTTGCATGAATAAACACACACACACAATATATATATATATATATATATATATATATATATATATTGTGTGTGTGTGTGTGTGTGTGTGTGTGTGTGTGTAAAACGCGCGCACATTAGGTGAAGGTAAGCAAATCAATCAATCACAATCGAAATTATTATTTTATAAGTAAAAGAACCTAACCATTATGGACGTCTGCAGACCACCAATAACCACCACAAAAAGTGAATTTTAATTTGCTGCCAAACAGAAAACGTTAAAATTACTCGAAACTCTAGCAACAAATATTCTAATTTGCGAAGATTTTCAATTTCCCATTCATGACATAGAAGAAAGTGATAAAGTTATATGTTGAAAAGTTTCATGGCAACATTACAAATGATGATTGAACCCGAGCAATAATGCTATTAGATATTATGAAACATTATGCCCTTACCCAAGAAATCTGTCAAGCAACTAGAAAAGAGATGTTTTGTATTTAATTTTGACAAATAATAACGAGATGATAAATAAAAAGGCAACGCGAACAAATTGCTCCGACCTTAACCTAATCGATACGCAATTAAAGTTAGCGACCAGAGGTCCAAAAACTCATCCCAGAGTCAAAGAATATTTGAAGGTTTAAATCTAAATTCAAAGAAAGTAGATTGGGAAAGTGTAAATGAAGATTTAAAGAAAACAAATTGGGAATTGCTACTTCACGAGAAGACTCGTAGAAATATTATGTATAATACAAAATAAAAATAAACCTATATTGATGAGGGGGGGGGGGGGGGTTACCAAAGGCGAGAGAAAAATCAGGACGCTATTTAGACAACGGAAACAAACCGTACAAAATCTCCACAGATGCAGAACTGTAGCAAGGAGATTCAAACTAGGGAAAAAAAAACTAGAAATAGAAGTGGACCTAAAGACGAACAAGAAGGAAAACAAGGTAGAAGAAAAAAAAAAAACCACCAATTACTTCTACGCGTTTGCGAAAAGAAAAATGCGGTGTATTGATGGGGGCGACCCGATACGCGAATGACCCAGAAAAAATTAGCGAACTGGTTAAGAAACAATATAACTCCGTGTTTAGCACCTCAAAGTTCGAGAAGAAAGTAGAAAATCCAGACGAATTTTTTTTTTGACTGATATAAATCAGCCAAGAACAAGTTCGGGCACGAACCTATTAACAGACTGAGTTCTCGGAACGAGATGTAATTAAGGCTCTATCAAATGCGCGAAAATTCGGCACCAGTGCCAGACATGGAGTGCCACGTCACTGAAGAAATGTAGAGAGTATTGCCAAGCCTCTATACTTAGTATGGAGAAAATCGCTCAACACGGGACAAATTCCATTTCCATTAAAGGACGCGAACATTGCCCCCTTATTTAAAGGAGGTAACGGAGGAAAATACTGGAAACTGACTGTGTCCAGGAGAAAATACTGGAAACTGACTGTGTCCAGGAGAAAATACTGGAAACTGACTGTGTCCAAGGAGAAATACTGGAAATGACTGTGTCCAGGAGAAAATACTGGAAACTGACTGTGTCCAGGAGAAAATACTGGAAACTGACTGTGTCAGGAGAAAAAATACTGGAAACTGACTGTGTCCAGGAGAAAATACTGGAAACTGACTGTGTCCAGGAGAAAATACTGGAAACTGACTGTGTCCAGGAGAAAATACTGGAAACTGACTGTGTCCAGGAGAAAATACTGGAAACTGACTGTGTCCAGGAGAAAATACTGAAACTGACTGTGTCCAGGAGAAAATACTGGAAACTGACTGTGTCCAGGAGAAAATACTGGAAACTGACTGTGTCCAGGAGAAAATACTGGAAACTGACTGTGTCCAGGAGAAAATACTGGAAACTGACTGTGTCCAGGAGAAAATACTGGAAACTGACTGTGTCCAGGAGAAAATACTGGAAACTGACTGTGTCCAGGAGAAAATACTGGAAACTGACTGTGTCCAGGAGAAAATACTGGAAACTGACTGTGTCCAGGAGAAAATACTGGAAACTGACTGTGTCCAGGAGAAAATACTGGAAAAATGACTGTGTCCAGGAGAAATACTGGAAACTGACTGTGTCCAGGAGAAAATACTGGAAACTGACTGTGTCAGGAGAAAATACTGGAAACTGACTGTGTCCAGGAGAAAATACTGGAAACTGACTGTGTCCAGGAGAAAATACTGGAAAACTGGACTGTGTCCAGAGAAAATACTGGAAACTGACTGTGTCCAGGAGAAAATACTGGAAACTGACTGTGTCCAGGAGAAAATACTGGAAACTGACTGTGTCCAGGAGAAATACTGGAAACTGACTGTGTCCAGGAGAAAATATGGAAACTGACTGGTCCAGGAGAAAATACTGGAAACTGACTGTGTCCAGGAGAGAAAATACTGGAAACTGACTGTGTCCAGGAGAAAATACTGGAAACTGACTGTGTCCAGGAGAGAAAATACTGGAAACTGACTGTGTCCAGGAGAAAATACTGGAAACTGACTGTGTCCAGGAGAAAATACTGGAAACTGACTGTGTCCAGGAGAAAATACTGGAAACTGACTGTGTCCAGGAGAAAATACTGGAAACTGACTGTGTCCAGGAGAAAATACTGGAAACTGACTGTGTCCAGGAGAAAATACTGGAAACTGACTGTGTCCAGGAGAAAATACTGGAAACTGACTGTGTCCAGGAGAAAATACTGGAAACTGACTGTGTCCAGGAGAAAATACTGGAAACTGACTGTGTCCAGGAGAAAATACTGGAAAACTGACTGTGTCCAGGAGAAAATACTGGAAACTGACTGTGTCCAGGAGAAAATACTGGAAACTGACTGTGTCCAGGAGAAAATACTGGAAAACTGACTGTGTCCAGGAGAAAATACTGGAAACTGACTGTGTCCAGGAGAAAATACTGGAAACTGACTGTGTCCAGGAGAAAATACTGAAACTGACTGTGCCAGGAGAAAATACTGGAAAACTGACTGTGTCCAGGAGGAAAATACTGGAAACTGACTGTGTCCAGGAGAAAATACTGGAAACTGACTGTGTCCAGGAGAAAATATGGAAACTGACTGGTCCAGGAGAAAATACTGGAAACTGACTGTGTCCAGGAGAAAATACTGGAAACTGACTGTGTCCAGGAGAAAATACTGGAAAACTGACTGGTCCAGGAGAAAATACTGGAAACTGACTGTGTCCAGGAGAAAATACGGAAACTGACTGTGTCCAGGAGAAAATACTGGAAACTGACTGTGTCAGGAGAAAATACTGGAAACTGACTGTGTCCAGGAGAAAATACTGGAAACTGACTGTGTCCAGGAGAAAATACTGGAAACTGAACTGTGTCCAGGAGAAAATACTGGAAACTGACTGTGTCCAGGAGAAAATACTGGAAACTGACGTGTCCAGGAGAAAATACTGGAAACTGACTGTGTCCAGGAGAAAATACTGGAAACTGACTGTGTCCAGGAGAAAATACTGGAAACTGACTGTGTCCAGAAAATACTGGAAACTGACTGTGTCCAGGAGAAAATACTGGAAACTGACTGTGTCCAGGAGAAAAATACTGGAAACTGACTGTGTCCAGGAGAAAATACTGGAAACTGACTGTGTCCAGGAGAAAATACTGGAAACTGACTGTGTCCAGGAGAAAATACTGGAAACTGACTGTGTCCAGGAGAAAATACTGGAAACTGACTGTGTCCAGGAGAAAATACTGGAAACTGACTGTGTCCAGGAGAAAATACTGGAAACTGACTGTGTCCAGGAGAAAATACTGGAAACTGACTGTGTCCAGGAGAAAATATGGAAACTGACTGTGTCCAGGAGAAAATACTGGAAACTGACTGTGTCCAGGAGAAAATACTGGAAACTGACTGTGTCCAGGAGAAATACTGGAAACTGACTGTGTCCAGGAGAAAATACTGGAAACTGACTGTGTCCAGGAGAAAATACTGGAAACTGACTGTGTCCAGGAGAAAATACTGGAAACTGACTGTGTCCAGGAGAAAATACTGGAAACTGACTGTGTCCAGGAGAAAATACTGGAAACTGACTGTGTCCAGGAGAAAATACTGGAAACTGACTGTGTCCAGGAGAAAATACTGGAAACTGACTGTGTCCAGGAGAAAATACTGGAAACTGACTGTGTCCAGGAGAAAATACTGGAAACTGACTGTGTCCAGGAGAAAATACTGGAAACTGACTGTGTCCAGGAGAAAATACTGGAAACTGACTGTGTCCAGGAGAAAATACTGGAAACTGACTGTGTCCAGGAGAAAATACTGGAAACTGACTGTGTCCAGGAGAAAATACTGGAAACTGACTGTGTCCAGGAGAAAATACTGGAAACTGACTGTGTCCAGGAGAAAATACTGGAAACTGACTGTGTCCAGGAGAAAATACTGGAAACTGACTGTGTCCAGGAGAAAATACTGGAAACTGACTGTGTCCAGGAGAAAATACTGGAAACTGACTGTGTCCAGGAGAAAATACTGGAAACTGACTGTGTCCAGGAGAAAATACTGGAAACTGACTGTGTCCAGGAAAATACTGGAAACTGACTGTGTCCAGGAGAAAATACTGGAAACTGACTGTGTCCAGGAGAAATACTGGAAACTGACTGTGTCCAGGAGAAAATACTGGAAACTGACTGTGTCCAGGAGAAAATACTGGAAACTGACTGTGTCCAGGAGAAAAAATACTGGAAACTGACTGTGTCCAGGAGAAAATACTGGAAACTGACTGTGTCCAGGAGAAAATACTGGAAACTGACTGTGTCCAGGAGAAAATACTGGAAACTGACTGTGTCCAGGAGAAAATACTGGAAACTGACTGTGTCCAGGAGAAAATACTGGAAACTGACTGTGTCCAGGAGAAATACTGGAAACTGACTGTGTCCAGGAGAAATACTGGAAACTGACTGTGTCCAGGAGAAAATACTGGAAACTGACTGTGTCCAGGAGAAAATACTGGAAACTGACTGTGTCCAGGAGAAAATACTGGAAACTGACTGTGTCCAGGAGAAATACTGGAAACTGACTGTGTCCAGGAGAAAATACTGGAAACTGACTGTGTCCAGGAGAAAATACTGGAAACTGACTGTGTCCAGGAGAAAATACTGGAAACTGACTGTGTCCAGGAGAAAATACTGGAAACTGACGGTCCAGGAGAAAATACTGGAAACTGACTGTGTCCAGGAGAAAATACTGGAAACTGACTGTGTCCAGGAGAAAATACTGGAAACTGACTGTGTCCAGGAGAAAATACTGGAAACTGACTGTGTCCAGGAGAAAATACTGGAAACTGACTGTGTCCAGGAGAAAATACTGGAAACTGACTGTGTCCAGGAGAAAATACTGGAAACTGACTGTGTCCAGGAGAAAATACTGGAAACTGACTGTGTCCAGGAGAAAATACTGGAAACTGACTGTGTCCAGGAGAAAATACTGGAAACTGACTGTGTCCAGGAGAAAATACTGGAAACTGACTGTGTCCAGGAGAAAATACTGGAAACTGACTGTGTCCAGGAGAAAATACTGGAAACTGACTGTGTCCAGGAGAAAATACTGGAAACTGACTGTGTCCAGGAGAAAATACTGGAAACTGACTGTGTCCAGGAGAAAATACTGGAAACTGACTGTGTCCAGGAGAAAATACTGGAAACTGACTGTGTCCAGGAGAAAATACTGGAAACTGACTGTGTCCAGGAGAAAATACTGGAAACTGACTGTGTCCAGGAGAAAATACTGGAAACTGACTGTGTCCAGGAGAAAATACTGGAAACTGACTGTGTCCAGGAGAAAATACTGGAAACTGACTGTGTCCAGGAGAAAATACTGGAAACTGTGTCCAGGAGAAAATACTGGAAACTGTGTCCAGTACAAAACATAGATGTAATATATACCGACTTTGCTAAAGCCTCCGATAAATGCGACTATGGAATGATAGCGCACAAACTTAAGAATACAGGAATTACTGGAAACCCAGGAAGATGGATATTTAATTTTCTGACTCAAAAAACACAAACAGTGCTAGTAAATAAAGTTACATCTCGAGTCTTACGAGTCATGAGCTCTGTCCCACAAAGTACAGTATTAAACTTCCTTGCTGTTCGTAATAATTATTCCAGACACTGAAGCACATACTAATGACAGTATTGTATCATGTTTCGCTCGCGGATGACGCAAAGATACGCGAGGAAATATTGAACGAAGGTGACGTAGAAAAATTACAAAATAAACATTATTCAAGTGCGCAGAAGACAACAATATGAAGTTCAACGAAGAAAAATTCCAACTTCTAAGATATGGTAATAACAACATGCTACAGAATAAAGGGTACAAAATTTCGCAAGCCAAACAGAATAACACCAAACCCACGAGTCATGGACCTCGGAGAGCAATATAATATTAAAATTACAACAGTTAGAAAAGTAATGGGATTTATCTGGAGGAGTTCGGTACTTAAGCCCATACAGCAAACGAGACATTGCGTAGAATCCATAGAAAGAACTTTTACGTCTAAGATAGAGGAAACAAAAGATGAAGACTACTGGTCTCAACTACAATCCCCGATACTCTACTCTCAAAAAAAAAAAAAAAAAAAAAACGCGAGTCATACACAATAAAATACATACTCGAGGGTTTTGCCCCAAACCTTAGAAATGAAATAGATTCAAACTGGAATGAGAGAAGAGGCAAATTTTGCGTTGTCCCAGCTGAGGTGAGACGGGGTACCATTCAAACGAGGATGGAAAATATTCTCGGAATACAAGGCCCAAAACTTTTTAATGTCCTGCCAAAAGAACCGAGAAACCTCCTCCAGTACACCAACCTGAATAATTTCAATAACCAACTGAATAGGTTCCCGCGCAAAGTCCCTGACCAGCCACGCACTGCTGGCTACAAGAGCGAGAGGAGATCGGAAAGCAATTCCCTCCTCCACCAAATCCCACAAGTGAGGCGGGATACTGCATAGGGGTCGACCCTGAACCGTTGTTCAAACAAACACAAACACTATTTTATATATATATATATATTTTTTTTTCTCTCAACTTTGTCTCGAGCGTAAACTAATTCTCTAAATATTTTGGGTTAAACTTTTTATTTCTAATTTTTAAACTTTTAGTCTTTGTGTTGTGAATTTTCTTTATTTTAAATAGCTTTTAATTAAATCTTAAGTTATCTCGTCTCCAATATCCTTTAATTAAAGTTCTATCTTCCTATTTTTACTTTCACAAATAAATTTTATAATATATATATATATATATATATATCTCTCTCTCTCTCTAGAGAGAGAGAGAGAGAGAGAGAGAAGAGATATATATATATATATATATATATCTCTCTCTCTAGAGAGAGAGAGAGAGAGAGAGAGAGAGAGAGAGAGAGAGAGAGAGAGAGAGTTACAAAGTTACAAGGAAAAGAAGTACCTCAAAGGCCTTGCGGCCCATACCGAGGAGGTACCAATGGCAACGGGTGCAGGGAAAATTTTTTAAAAGTTTATTTTTCTTTCAACTATCCTAGCAGTAGTAGAAAACTGGATAGAAAAGTAGAAGGCTCTCTCCCCACCCTCCTCTCCCTGCCTGCCAGAGGCAGGTATGGAAAAAGGTTGAAGAAAATACCTTGACCCTGGAAAAGTAGCCAAGGAAATTTTACAGGAAAGTGGAGAATATATAACTAGCTCTATATTTAGCTTGCTCACAGAGACACCGTGCAAGCGATCTCCTGCAGAGTTTTCTTATGTTTTAGTCTTAAACTACGAGAGTATTCCGTACTTTCTCTAGCCTATTTTTAAACACATTTACACTTTGACTGGAAACAACCTCTGAGGGAAGTTGGTTCCAGATATTAACTATTTTATAGGAAAAGAAATTTCCGCAGACTGAGGTCCTAAATGTCTCTACACACTCAAATAGTGTGCAAGATTTCGTCTACCCTTTTCTTGAACTGATCCACAGAGGAACTGTTCACAACTTCCGAAGGTAACCTGTTCCATGTGTCACAGATCTTATACGTAAAGTAATTCCCACACACACTAGTCCTAAACCGTTTCAAATCCAACTTCCAACCATTGTTGCGAGTTGGGTTATTATTTAAACTAAACACACTCTCACCTCTCTCTCTCTCTCGAGAGAGAGAGAGAGAGCCTCAAAGAGACCTTCCGGTCCACTCTCTGGGAGGTTCCTGTTATGAAAAGTTTATTTTTCTTTCAATTATTCTTGCAGTAGTAGAAAACGAGATAGAAAAATATAAGGCTCTCCCCACTCTCCGCTCCCTGTTAGAGGAAGGTACGGAAAAAGGTTGAGGAAAATACCTTGACCCTTGAAAAGTAACCAAGGAAATTTTACAGGAAAGTGGAGAATATATAAAAAGCTCTATAATTAACATGCCCACAGAGACACCGTGCGAGTGAACTCCTGCAGAGTTACGTTATATTTTAGTCTTAAACCATGAGAGTATTCAGTACCAGTACTTTATCAAGCCTATTTTTAAACACATTTACACTTTGACTGGAAACAACCTCCGAGGGAAGTTGGTTCCAGATATTAACTACTTTATAAGAAAAGAAATTACCGCAGACAGTGGTCCTAAGTGTCTTTAGTTCCAGTTTAAACCCATTATTTCTTGTCGAATTGGCATTAAGTGAGAATAAGTTTCTGTAATCTACCCTGTCTACTCCATTGAGCATCTTGAAAACTTGAATAAGCTGACCGCGCAACCTCTTCGTCTCTAAGGTAAACAGATTTAGGCGCTCCAATCTCAGTTGGTAGTTTTGCACTCTCATTGAAGGGATCAATTTTGTAGTCCTTGCTTGTACCCTTTCTAACCTTTCTATATCCTTCCTAAGGAACGGAGACCAAAACTGTGCACAGTATTCCATTTGAAGTCGGACTAGTCTCCTTGTTCCGAAACTGTCTTTTAATATAACCTAATATTTTTAAGGCCCTCTTTTCGACTTCTCCACAGTGCTTCGACAGTTTCAGATCATTGCTGATATAGATTCCGAAGTCTTTCTCAGATTGGTCTCAGTCAAGTTCCTTCCCAGGAGAGTGTAACTGGTCTTCATGTTTTTATAACCCATGTGCATTACCTTACATTTGTCCAAGTTGAATGGCATCTGCCAAGTAGCAGACCACTCGCTCAACCTGTGACAATCACTTTGAAGGGTTCTTACGTCCTCCTCAGTACCTAACACTACTTCCTAACTTCGTATCGTTTGCAAATTTGGAGATTGTACCTAGAAGCCCGACGTCTTTATCATCGAGAGAGAATTACAAGGCGTTACAAGGACAATACCTCAAAAGGCCTTGCGGCCCATACCGAGGTGGTACCAATGGCAACGGGTAAACCCGCGTAGGAGCTTGAAAACCTGGATGAGTTGACAGCGCAGCCTCGAGTTTCCAGCGAAACATTCAGGGCGCGTAAGCGTCGATTGTAGCCCATATGCCTAACGGAAGGGATTAACTTTGTGGCGTTCACCTGGACTCGCTCCAGCCTGTCAATATCTTTCCTGAGAGTGGGCGACCAGAACTGCACAGCATACTCCAGGTGCGGCCGAACCAGGTAATGGAATTGCACAATCTCCTTGTTCCGAAATCGAAATTGCCTCCTCATATAACCCAACAGCTTCTAGGCTTTCTTTTCCACCTCTACGTACTGTTCGGTAAACTTAAGGTCGCTGCTAATTAGCACACCCAAGTCCTTTTCCAAATCAGTGGCCTCGATATTACTCCCCGACACCGAGTAGTCCGACTTGGGAAACGGAATTTGCCATTTTTCGACCACTCTCCTATCCTACGTAGCTCTGCAAGCAGTTGTTCGATCGCTTCGGACGTCCCAACATTGGCCCCAAGCTTGGCGTCATCAGTGAATTTGGCGATCCTACTGACGACGCCGCCGTCGATATCATTTACGTAAATGATAAACAACAGTGGCCCCAAAACGGAACCCTGAGGAACCCCGCTAGTGACCGAGGCCCAACCCGAGCTAGCTCCTTTAATTACAACCCTCTGCCGCCTATTCTTCAGCCAGTTTCCAATCCAGCTACCTACTTCTCCAACGATACCCAGCGCGCGGACTTTGGCCATTAGCCGGCGGTGAGGTACCTTATCAAAGGCTTTCTGAAAGTCGAGATAAAGTATATCAATCGCTCTACTCTTATCGTACTCACTCCACATGACGTGGAAAAACTCGAGCAAGTTGGTGAGACACGACCTATGCTGCCTAAACCCACGTTGGGAGTCCCCAAGCAGCTTGTAGGAATCCAAATGGTAACGATCCTATACGCTATAATCCCCTCTAATAATTTACCTACAACCGAAGTGAGACTAATGGGACGATAGTTCCCAGGACTTTCGTGATCCCCTTTCTTTTAGGGGGTCACATTGGCTTCCCTCCAGTCACCAGGCACCTGGCCCTTCTCCAACGATTTGTTGAAGACTGTAGCCGAGATATATACACATTTACAATAGAAGCGTTCTTCGACAATCTTATCCTCAATAGGAATTTAAAGACAAGAGATACGAATCAACATTTATTGGCCAAACGTTTCGATCTACTCAGGGGCCATGTTCAGTGACTAAATGAAAGAAAAAAAAAAATCAATATAACTAGAGTAAAAAGTAAAAATGTAAGATAAATATACTGTACAGTTATAAAACCTAATACAATAAGTAGAATAGTTAAAAAAACTAAAAAAAAATTATCTGGATTGTAAGACACTAAAAATAAAAGTTAAACCCATTAAAAATAAAACAAACAAAATTAAAAGTTTAAAAAGGACTAACCTGGATAGTAAGAGTTGCAAATGACAACTGGAGAAAAAGGAAAGGAGTAAGAACCTAAATTAGTGCGTTAGTTGTGTTGAAAAGGTGTTGGGTTGGTTGATTATGAAGTATGTAAATTTTATCGAGGAAAGGCTGTCGTTTAATTCTGAGTTTAATTTCCTGATAAAGAGGGATTCTAAAATTTTGAGATCAAGCGATTTAGAAGCGGACGACAAAATCATAAAGGAGTCCTCGGGGGTACGGATGGACATGGGTCTTTGAATGATGCCGAATAGCGGGGGATTCAGGAGTGGAAAGAGGGCGAGAAGTTCGATAAGAAAAACCCAAATGCTTCAAAATCCTAAGTTTTAACTGCAGGGCAACAGTCTGCCCTACATAGCGACTTTGGCGGGTCGCGCATGTATATAGATAAATTACAAAGGATCTCAAAAGCACGGGGAGGTGATCTTTATGGCGAAAAAAGGATGGCAGTGAATTAGGATTAGAATTAATAATTATGAAACCGCATTGAGGGAAGTGTCTGTGCAAAATAGAGTGGACATCTTTTTTAAGTTTAAAAGTTAGTTGGTCTAAAAAATGAAGCTTAAGATAAACCTTGTTTCGAAACAGTGGACTGAATTATTTTAGGCGAATATTGGTTATTTAAAAATTGGCTGAGGGGTTGTCCGCCTGGCTTTAAACCTATTTTATTTAAACGTTAAGTAGACGATTGTTTTGTCATTTTTAAGCATAAAAATCACACCCCTTTATTTTTAAATTACATTAATACTAAGCATCCTAATATTAAATTCCCTATGTTAGTAGAAGAGCACGATAAAATTTCGTTTCTTGATGTTACCGTAAATAAACATAGTACAGGCTTCTCAACACAAGTATACAGAAAACCAACTACCACCGAGTTCGATACTCATTTTCTCAGCCATATCCCAGTTAGTTTTAAACTAGCTAGTATTAGAAGTCGTATTTTTAGAGCCTATCACCTCTGTTCAAGTTGGTCTTCATTTAACTTAGAAATTCCATATCTTAAGAGATTTTTTAACTATAATTTTTACTGCACTTCAATTACTGAGACATTAATTTCAAAAATTTTAAATAACCTTTATTCGCCTAAAATAATTCAATCCACGGTTTCGAAACGGAAGGTTTATCTTAAGCTTCCTTTTTTAGATCAACTAACTTTTAAACTTAATAAAGATGTCCACTCTATTTTGGACACACACACTTCCCTCAATGCGATTTCATAATTATTAATTCTAATCCTAATTCACTGCAATCCTTTTTTCGCCATAAAGATCACCTCCCCGTGCTTTTGAGATCCTTTGTAATTTACCTATATACATGCGCGACCTGCCAAAGTCGCTATGTAGGGCAGACTGCTGCCCTGCAGTTAAAACTTAGGATTTCGAAGCATTTGGGTTTTTCTTATCGAACTTCTCGCCCTTTCCACTCCTGAATCTCCCGCTATTCTGCATCATTCAGAGACCCATGACCATCCGTGCCCCCAGGATTCCTTTACGATTTGGTCGTCTGCTTCTAATTCGCTTGATCTCAAAATTTTAGAATCCCTCTTTATTAGGAAATTAAGTTCAGAATTAAACCACAGCCTTTCCTGATAAAATTACATACTTCAAAATCAAACCACCAACACCTTTTCAACACAACTAACGCACTAATTTAGGTTCTTACTCCTTTCCTTTCTCTCCAGTTGTCATTTGTAACTCTTACTATCCAGGTTAGTCCTTTTAAACTTTAAAATTTTAGTTGGTTTTATTTTTAATGGGTTTGACTTTTATTTTTAGTGTCTTACAATCCAGATAATTTTTTAAAGCTATTTAATATTTTGCTTATTGTATTAGGTTTTATAACTATGTACAGTATATTTATCTTACATTTTTTACTTTTTTCTTTAGTTATATTACACTGCCCAACACCAATTTTGCTGATTTAATTCTAACACCTGTTTTTAGGTAACTTTGGTGTGCTGATTTAAAAAATCACTTTAGTTTTTGCCTATCACGTCAGGTTTTCGAGCAATCAAATACGGAGATATCGCATTTTGGCAGGGTTATGCCCAATTTCTTTTCTTTTCAAAAAATAAGTTTTTACATACTCAGAATCAGCATGGAAAAGTAAACAATTGTGCAGGGAGTGAACTTTAATATACAATGGTAATATTGACACAGTGATTAAAAGTGTTTAAATAAGCAAAAAATGAACCCATGATCATGACGTCACGCTCACACCTGGGGAAATCACAGATACCCAAGATTTTAATATGTTGTACATGACCTTTAGATTTAATGCACAGATTTGCATATTCCACAGATAAAATTTTAACAGCAAAACAGCTGTTAACAGGTCTCAAAAATCATCAATTTTGATAAGCGCCCTTCATGGATCACCCAAAATAGGCATATTGCATTGCACATTGCACGAAAACCTGATGTGATGGACAAAATCTAAGGTGATTTTTGAAATCAGCACATCAATATTATCCAGAAACAGGTCTTAGAATTAAATCACCAGCAAAAAAAATTTTTTTTTGTTGGGCAGTGTTAGATTTTTTTAATGCTTTCATTTAGTCATTGAAGATGGCCCCTGAGTGGACCGAAACGTTTGGCCAATAAATGTTGAGAGTCGTATCTCTTGTCTTTATATTCCTTTTGATTTTATATATATATATATATATATATATATCAAATCAATTATTATTTACTACTTTTATCAACCCAAAAATTATGGCTAAATCAAAGGTGTCTATTTACTTTTGTCAACCCTCTGTACAGTTACGCAGCAAGGTTCATCTTTGCGAGCGTGTTCTTGGTTACCTTACAGAACCGCGACACTGACACACCGGGCCCATAGCGACATTAGCAGTCTCATCGTAATTTGACTAGTTTTAATTAAAATAATTAAATATGAAATGGGATATAATGAAGTTTAGCAGAGCATTTTTTAAGCTTTTCCCACTGGGCGACAAAGGCAGATCGGGAAGTGATAAGGAGGGATTAACGCAGGGGTGTGCTGCCAATTTCTTAACAACCGGTTCTGATACAGATAGGGGTGTAAATCAGCGAGCGCCAATGGCGCGAGTCATTAAGCTTGGGGGTCTGGGGTGAGCGGTAGCATTTTAGCTTTTCCAAACAGCATTATGTAACATTTTGGCAGAAATTAACATTCTTTATACTCACTAATGACAATTATCTAAAAATAAACTAATTTTTCATAAAAAAAAAAAAAAAAAAAAATTTAACTGACCACTGCTTGTGATACTACCTATATTTTTCTATAAAATGCTGAAAAAATGAAAAAATTTAGATATAAATAAATTCCTACCGACTGTTAAATATGTTGAAAACAAACAAACAAACGGTTCGGTGATCCATTCAAAATTTAACAACCGGTTCGGGCGAACCGGACCGAACTGGTCCCAGCACACCTCTGGATTAAGGATACTATGGATCCGGATGTTCCCTAATCAGGCCACCATCCCCGTGTGGTCTGAAATAACACTAGCATTATCTATATATAAATATTCAACGTAAATTTCATATTTACATTTAGGATAAGCAGTTCTAATTGTGGCATATGTGCGTGTATTATATGTATTTATATGGCTTCCAAGACAATTCTATTTTTACAAATTTCGAAAATTGCTCGTCTCCCAGTACCCTAAAATTTCATTTACTGGGTGACATTCATGTCGCCCACTCACTAGGTTAAAAAATGCTCTGGCATAGTCTGTGCATTACAATGCAGTGACGTAGAGAAAAAAAAAGGGTCGGTCTTTTAACCCATGCACCTCTTTTTACAACACTACAGTATATATATTATATATGTATATATAATATATATATATACATTATATATATATATAATATATATATATACATATATATATATATATATATATATATATATATATATAAGTGCTCTTCCAATATGTGCTCTACCTTAAAATTTACATTCCAATACGTGATCTACCTTAGATTATTCGGATTAGCAGCAGGTACGTTAGTTAGCCTTATAAGCTAACTAACGAAAATATCACGACTTAACCTAACCAATCGTCAAGGGCGTATTAATATAGTTGACCTAACGATTGGTTAGGTTGTCATGATATTTTCATTAGTTAGCCTTATAAGGCTAGTTTCACGGTAGAGCACGTATTGAATATGGTAGATCACAGTTTCGCGGTAGAGCACATATTGGAAGAGCACCATATATATTTTATATATATATATATATATATATATATATATTATATATATATATATATATATATATATATATATATACACACCCCGGGTGTCCGAGAACATGACTCCAGATTCCTGGGATCTTGGGAGCATTGCTCCAGTAAATTTGACCATGAGAAAAAGTAAATTTGGGTTTGGGTTTTGTTCATCCGCTAGACGTTATGCAATTTTTTTGCGTATACGTTCTTGTGCAAACCAATTTTTTTAAATTACAAATTTAGTTATTTTAAGTTTAGTTGGTAATTCCATATTTAACAATTATTTTTATTTTTTGTTAAGCTTCAATGTTTTGATAATTAAAATTTTATTAAAACGTATATTTTTTTAATATAAAATTATCAGGATTGGACTATGTTCCATTGATCTCGGCCAGGTTTGATAAATTGGCCAGATAATTACTTGTGCGGTTTTAAGTAATCCACCATGACTCTAGAATTGAAAAGTTTAGTTAAGTTTAAACTTACTTTTACTTACTCTTCCTTACTTTTACTAAGTTTAAAGCACTTACTTTTACTTACTTTCATTGTACTATATTTACTTACTTTTACTCACTTTTACCATACTATATTTACTAACTTTTACTTATTTTGTATTTTTTCAGGTAGTCAATAATCAATAATGGATCCTAATATTGATGAAGTTGGAGAAAAGTGAGGGTGTTAAAAGGGGTTACTTTTGTGGTCAAGGCAAGAACAAATATTCAAAGCAGCAAAACTGGGAGGAACATTTTAATTCCAAAAAAAATATTTGTTACAATACAAGAGGTCCCAGAGTTTGGGCCCACAGCTTAGATATTGCAGTAAAGAAATACCAGGATGAAGTGCAGCAAAGAGATACGGCAAAGCAGTCATTTAGTTTGTTCACAAAATGTGCTAGTGCTAGACCTCAGAAAAATGAACCAACTTCATCAACTGCTAATCTAGAAAATGAAACTTTTTCACTAGATGTTTCACAGACTGAAGAAAGTGCTTCTCCTCCACCTAAGAAACAAAAGGTAAGTGAGGAATCTGCGCATCAGACTAACAAAACTGCTTTAGAGGAATTTGAAAATTCCCAAATCCAGAAGACATTGAATGCAATTTTGCGCCTAACAAAAGAAACTCACCAAGCTGTTGTGGTTAATAAAGAGAAGAGTCAAAATATGCCTTCAAGTTCAAGTGTTGCATCCAAATCTAATAAAGCAAAAAGCAACAAATTTGACATTTCCATAGCCCATTTAAGCAAGTGTAAATCGATACAAGAAATCCTGAACAATGATTTGATCAAATCTACATTCAAATTGGTGGAAAAGAAGGATCTAGGGCATGCTGATGATTCATTTTCAGTACCAAGTGATATAATGGAAAACATTGCAAATAGTGACACTAATATGCCTGATGTAGATATAGCTGTTGAGGATGAAGATGATGATAATCAAGAAGATATTGATGATGCTTCTGATGATAAAATGTTTACATTATATTGCATAGCTTGCACAGACCCCAAAGCATGTGCTTCAACAAACATTCTAACATAAAAGGTTACTTCAATGTTAAAGATTTAACCTATGTATGCAAACAAGGAGAAAATCAAGAGAGATGGTTTAGAAATCTGAAAACCCACCAAAGAGACATTTAATTAAACTTCAGCATCATCAAAGAGCTGCTGTTTGTGAAGTGATGAAAACATCTTCTCGGAACACTACTAAACGCATAGAAGACTTATGTGGCAACATCTTATACTACATAATGAAAACAAACACTGCATGGGCTCTATATCCAGTACTTCTAGCTGTATTACATAGGTCAGGTTGTGAGGTTGGAAATTTGAATCATAGCACACATGCGTGCGAGACAATTTGTGAGCTATTAGATAATCAACTTAAAGAACAAACTGTAAAGTGGTTCTTAGAACAAACTTCAGTAACAATAACAGCTGACATTGGAACAATTTTGGGATTAAGCATGCTAGTTGTATTAGTTATGAGTGAAGAAGATAAGACTGTAAAACTTGCTGGGATAAATTTAGTACGCAGCAAATCAGGAGTTTATTTGGCCAATGAAATTTTTGATGTTGAAGTCTCTTAATCACTTGAAACTATCTGAAGAAGCAATTAAATCCAAGGTATCTGGAATGGTTGGAGATGGGGCTTTTTGTAAGGACAACGAGCCATTTAAAAACGAAATGAAAAAGTTGTTTGGAGAAAATTTCAAATTCGATGGGACTTAATGCATCTTGTGAACAGAGCCCACATTGATGCATTGAAGAAAATTTGTAAACTAAGTGAGCTTTTAGACTTTATTCAGAATCACACTTCAAATCTGAGATCAGGCCTTGACTATACCAATATGGTTCTTGACAATATCACTGGTTTTAAGAGACCAAAACTCAAATCTGATACTCGCATGGTTAATTACGAATTTGATCAATTTGACAGATGTGGAAAATTGTGTTTTTTTTATCATCCACAAGAGAAAGAAATTAGTGCCAAGTTCTATGTATTGATTTCCTATGTAACAAAGATTATGTTGCAAGTAGCTCAAAAACCACAGTTAGTGCAGAATTTGTAGAAAATATATTTATAAAGAAGGAGGGAAAACTGTTATGTTAAGAGTGATGGAAACAATTTCCAAATTAGCTAATGGAGGAAATGCAAATGATGTAGTTTCTGAATTTAAGCACGATACCACAGGGCAGCAAAAGGAACTAACAGCTGAGGATTACATCCTAAATGAAGTTTACAAATACATCAAGAAACGTTCTGATTACTACCAGGTTGCTGAAGTTGCTAGACCATCCAGAACCAGATCTGAAAGTAGTTTTACAAAAGACTCGGTGATAAATTGGCTGACAGAATATATAGAACAGCTGTGGAAAGGAATCACAGAGAGATTAAAGCATTTTGATAAAGATGGATCAACTGCCTGGAGTGAAGCACCAGCTGAAGGGACATTCTCCATTCTTGGTTACATTGTTGAACACAAAGGATCCATTAAGCCATCTCATTTGACTAAGCTGTGCAGAATTGTGAAGGAGGGTCCAGCTCCAGGCACTAGATCTGCTGTAATGATCACGCAGAAAGCCATTGATCAGTGGCCAAGCATACATGGCGGTAAATTCACAACAAATGCCTACATGCAAGGTCTAACATCGTCCACTGTTGCTGCTGCAATGAATAAATAAACTTAAGGTGAGTTATAAACTGTACATTATTGTATTATTATGTTTAGCTAAAACATTTTGTAATTGGTATGTCGTCAATTCAAGAGTTTACTATCATTAACCTATCTAGTGGTGTAAGGGGAAAAAAGTAAATTCAGAGCTGTGCTCCAGTAAATTTTTTCAAATCTGGAGTCATGTCCGAGAATTATCTGTACAAGTTTTGGCTGTTATTAAAAGTCAACCATGAAGTGTAGAAATTCCAGTGTTGTCCCATTTTACAGAGAAACTCATTAAGTTTTTTCTGATAAGTTTTGACAAGTTTTTCTTTTTTGTACGCGGGTGACAGACATTGATGATTTAAAAGCAAGAATCACAGCTGCTATTGAACGAATTGATGTGGATATGCTGCAGCGTACATGGCAACATTTGGATTAGCGATTGGATGTTTTGCGAATCACTGATGGTGCACATATCGAATGTTTGTAACAACGTTACTTTAATAAAAGAAACTTTTGAAAATACATTCTAAATCTTGTTTAAGAATTTAACGTGTTATCAAGAATTTTATTAAAAGATGAAATTGTACAGATAATTTTCGGACACACTGGAATTTCTAAAAAACTTGTCAAAACTTGGTATCAGAAAAAACTTAATGAGATTCTCTGTAAAATGGGACAACACTGGAATTTCTACACTTCATGGTTGACTTTTAATAACAGCCAAAAATTGTACAGATAATTCTCGGACTCCCTGTGTGTATATATATATATATATATATATATATATATATATATTATATATATATATATATATATATTATATATATATTATATATATATATTATATATGTATTATATATATATATTATATTGTATTATAATATATATATTTATATATTATATATATTATATATATTATATATATATATATATACAGGGTGGGCGGAAAGTAGCTCCCTAATTTAAATTACATATAAATTATGTATAAATTGTGATTGTATTGTTATATTGTTATGGTGTGTTCTCTAAAGTGGTACAATTGTAACGGTAATCTTTTTTCGCTAAAGTGTTCTCTTTGTGTTCTCTAAAGTGGTACAATAGTAACGTTCATTTTTTTTTTTCATTTCAGATTGAAGGGTAACATGGCTGAGCGTTTAACACTGCAGGAGCGTGCCCAGTTGGCGGCACGGTACGAAGTTTGGCAATCTGTCGTTCGAGTTCAAAGATGGTGGCGGGCCATTCACGGACCACGTGCCCAAGTGGACCCGAAAACAATCAAGAACTGCCACTCGAAGCTCATGACCACGGGGTCTGTGGCAGATGTTCGAAGATGTGGTCGCCCTTCGACATCCAGGGCCCAGGAGACGGTGCAGGCAGTTCAGGAAATGTTCGCACGGAGTCCACGAAAGTCAACTCGCCAGGCAGCTCGGGAAAGTGGACTCTCCGCTACTCAGTGCGAACTGTGCTGAAGAAGGAGCTGAACTGGCGTGCGTGGAAGCCGCATTACCGCCAATCTCTCTCGGACGAGGACTGCGACATTCGCATGGAGTTCGGGGAAATCATGCTGGCTTGGCATGAAGACTGGCCCCATCTCTTCCGCAACATCCTCTGGAGCGACGAGGCGGTGTTCCACGTCGGAGGCTTTGTCAACCGCCACAATTGCCACTACTGGGCAGGAGAGGATCCCATGGTTACCGCTGAAAAACGGCAGAATCGGTTCAGTGTAACGGTGTAGTGTGGTATGACCTCAGATCAGGTTGTGGGCCCGTTCCTTCTGCGCAACACCATGAATGCTGAGCGGTACCTTGCTATGTTGCGAAACGAGGTCTGGCCGGTTGTCAGCACATGGGAGAACATCGACGATCTGATATTTGTGCAAGATGGCGCCCCTCCGCAATTCGCTCTTGTTGTCCGTGAGTGGCTGGATGCCCACTTCCCTGGGCGTTGGATGGGTCGTCGTGGTCCACATCAATGGCCAGCCAGGAGCCCCGACTTGACACCGTGCGACTTCTTTCTTTGGGGGTGGGTAAAGGAAGAAGTCTACCGCACCAAACCGAGGACATTGGAAGAACTGGAGGACCGAATTCGGGAAGTCATGTCCTCCATCCCGCCGGAGTTCCTGCTAAAGTCAGTGGACGCCATTCCTGGGTGGCTCCAGAAGCTGGTGGAAAGAGTTGGAGCCCACATTGAATTTTAGAGAAAACCTACCATGTATTCCTACCTGTTCATCAGTGGCGACTCGTGGTATAAATGTATGGGGGTGCGATTTCATAAAATTTATAATTTTTAGAATTGTAGTACATAAACAATCACATGGTGCTTCCGTACGGTACTTATATGTCAAAAGAAGCCATAAATTTGTATTAAAAAAATATTTTAATAAAATATAAAAATAATTGTTGAATAAATTTGACTATAATAATGTACCACTGTACGACAACACGGACTCACAATAGGCTAGTGCGAATCCAACTGCCGCTCACAAGAGTACTGTACTTGTATTAACATATGCGGCTATGCCAGACGTACAATTCTAGTTAATTACAAATAAGTAATAATTTTAATAAAATACATATAAATGGCTTATATCATTATTACTGAAGTAACTATTAGTAAAAATAAAGTTATTATAAAAAAATTCGCGATTGTACTTATATTTTCATTACAACAGTAAAATATAATTTATATTTACTTGAGCGAAAAATCTATCGCTCCATTCGGCTGCAATATTATTTTGTATTCAAACAGCGGTACGCTATTTGAAGCTATGCTATAAGTTTAGAATATTATGTACTGTATGAAGGCTTACTCAAAATGCCTCATGAATCATGATATGCCACATGAATTTTTAAAATATATTTCAAGAATATTTATTTTAATATCTTAAAATTAATATATTTTTTATCTGTTAAATTAATATTTATCGTTTCAAGCAAGGGGGAGCGACCGCTCCATCGCTCCTATACGCCAGTCGCCACTGCTGTTCATATTATTTCTTCTGAAATAAATGGATAATATACGTATTTTTTTACCAATCCAAAATAGGGAGCTACTTTCCGCCCACCCTGTATATATATATACTTAAAATAATTGCAACGAACCGATGTGTAACTTCATTTTGTACGTGCGTCAACATTTTACGTATCGTACTGTGTCTATACTTAAAATTCCTTTACATAACCCAAAAAGCAAAATGTTCCTCTTATTCGAATTTTACCCCCCCCCCCCCCCCCCCACACTTTTTAAAAATACAGGGTGTCTCAAAGTCGCGCATCATTTATAGATGTGGACCCGAATCTGTGGTGCGCGACTTCTGACACACCCTGTAGTTTACGGGATAGAGTAGGAAAAAAATAGCGAGCGACCCTACAATGAGAACACAATCCAACTCGCTACATGGTTAATCCGACTTCAAAATGAGTATTGTTCGTTAGACTTCGAGTGCATTGAAACAAGGACTCGAACTGCAACACCAGGAATGTCAACAGAGCATCCAGTGACACGCTATCAATGTTTCTTAAGAGTGCACTGCATAAGTTGCGTGCACATTGGCCACCTCTCTCATTATATAATATACGGTGTGTGTGTATATATATATATAATATATATATATATATGTGTGTGTGTGTGTGTGTGTGTGTGTGTGTGTGTGTGTGTGTGTGTGTGTGTAGTACAGGATGTCCCATAAGTCCGGCATCATAGGAGAAATTCATATTTTTCTCTTTTTACAGGCCATAATGTCTGTGAGCAAGGAAGAACGAACCCAGATAATTCTACTCAGAAAATCGGAGTCAGAGAGAGGTCGCTGCTGAACTTAACAGACTGCATCCAGACCGCGAGCCAATAACACAGAGTTGTGTTAGCAGACTTGTTGCAAAGTTCAAGGAAACAGGATCCATAGAAGATAAACCACGCAGTGGACCTTCAAGGAGGTCCACTGACGATCATACAGCGACTGCTATCCTGGCTCATTTTAACAGAAGTCCCAATAAGTCTCTTCGGCGATTGTCCGCCGAGACAGGAGTGTCGAAAAGTACCATCCATCGCATTCTTCAGGCTCACAAATGGCATCCATATAAGCTTCAGATCCTACAGAAATTAAGCGGCGATGATGATGATCCCGACCGGCGGATGGAATTTTGTGAATGGGCTACGGAACAATATGCTCGGGATGCCAATTTCCCGTCCACCATTCTGTTCAGTGACGAGGCTGTTTTTTATGGAAATGGTGAGGTAAATCGACAGCACACACGCTACTGGTCTCAAAACAACCCTCACTGGTATACCTCTTCAAAGGAACAAGGTGCATCTCGGGTGACGGTATGGTGTGGCATTTGGAAGGATCGCATCATAGGCCCCCCGTTTTTCGATGAACATGTCACTGGAGGCACCTACCTACGTATGCTCAAGGAAGAAGCATTTCCCAGTGTCTTGAACGAAGAAGGAAATTTCCCAACATGGTTCCAGCAAGACGGCGCTCCTGCACATTACAGCACCCAAGTAAGGGAATACCTGTACCAACAATTCCCTGGTAATTGGGTAGGACGTCGAGGGCCTGTGGAATGGCCAGTTAGAAGCCCGGACCTCACGCAACTAGATTTTTATCTCTGGGGCCACTTGAAAGCGCTGGTATACGCAGAGAAAATTAGGTGTGTTGAACATTTGCGGCAGCGCATTACTGGGGCATGTAACACCATTACTCCTGACATCATTCACCGTGTGCTTGCTGACTGGGTATCACATCTGAATTTGTGTATTGAAAACAATAGTGGACATATTGAGCACGTTCTGTAAATAAAAGCTTTTGTTTTGCCTTTTATTATTTTTCCTATGATGCCGGATTTATGGGACACCCTGTACATATATACCGAATGTGAAGCGGTTCTTGATGAGAAATCGCTGGAATAGAATGAGTCCAAATTATTGTAATAAAGTTTTAAAATTTTTTGATTCAAAATGTTAATGGTCTCCAGATATTAAATTTATATAAATGATTTCCAAGTATGAACGTGCACTGGTATAAAGTGTCGTGTATATTTTACCAAAACGTTCCCTTTTCTGTTGCTATTCGCCGACTTTTTATTGCCAATATAGAAATGGAAATTTTTAATTCTTGTTGAAAAGTAAGTTTTCGGATTGAAAACTTATTTTGAAAAAGGGTGGGGCGAGTGTAATAAATGTAATTAATTAATTAATTAATTAATTAAATTTGACGTGATTATTATTTAGAAATGTTTTATATTAACTACTGAGAAATTAGTTTTAAAATTCCAGTTGGTATGCCGAAAGTTTTAAAACTTACAGTTGGCAACCCTGCGCCTCGTTTTAAAACATTTTCGCCGAGATTTGTGATCGCACGACGCATTTTGTTTCATGGTTCTTTTTAATATAAATTCCGTTAATTATAATGGGCTTAGGCCGACTTACGCCCCCCCGCCCCCTCCTCTCTCAATGTCACTATCTTAATTTGTCCCACCTTTAATCCCCGTGTTTCGAAAGTTTAAATAAAAATCATATAAAATCTATTTCCTGTTTCGGCTTCATGTCCGTTAGACCTAATCAGACCTATGTCACCGGAGCTCATTACGGTTAAACGCGAGTCAAAATAGGAAAGCCGTTAAAGTTCTCAGAGTATAAGTTCGATATAACAAATATTATATATGAAAATTATGTTAATACAATAAAAATCATTGCGCATTAAAAGCGAACTACGACAGGAGTTTGTTTAACCTCTCCAGTAACGGCAAAGGTCGTATGACGGGGCTAGGGAGCGTCTCGCACAGCTTTAACGCGACGTCCAAAACCACAGGTCGTTACGTCATCTGAACGAAGAGAAAGGTCACCCATCCATCTATTACGGAGACCCAACGTCGCCTTATCCTCGCTGATCTATCGGGAGGCCGTGTTACGATGTAGCCCAAATGTAAAATGTTCGCTGTTACCAGTGTTTGCCAAACATGCTGCTGCTTTGCGGAGGAGAGGGAAGTTACTTTTTAATGCAGGGAGTCTATAATCTTGCAAATCCAGTAAATATCATCATCCAATCTGTTAGTCCCAACATGACCCTACAACCCCCCAAATGAAGAAAAAAAGTTATGCCTATCTAAATTATGCTCAAACAACAAAAAATATATAAATGAATATACTCGTATTTTCTGTTCATGCATTAAAAAACAGTTTGGAGCTGTTTAGCCTTATTCGTGACGGCAAAGACCGTGACTGATGGAACCAACATCTTAATATGGACTCTGCGCCATCTAAGTGTCGATACATCATCTGAACGATGAATCAACCCAGAATGAACGTCGCCTAACTTTGCTGATCTTACGGGAAGCGGTTGCGAAAATCAGGCCCGCAATTCCGCCGTTACACACTGACGTAACTGCATAACGGCTCTAAGTCATTTGGGCATTGATACGTTTCCAACAGTTTAGCAATCTTATTTTTTGCCCGAATTGTTAATTCTGACGAAGATCGAGAGTTTCACCCCTCCACCTCAGACCTACAGCTTAAAGTAGAATCCGAACCACGACCACCAAGGTGGTCTGAAATCACAAAACTCTTGCCCGGAATCGATCTCACGACCTTTCGATCAGCAACCCAGCGTCTTCACCACTAGGCTACCAAGGCGGGTAATGACATAATAATAGTAATCTCGGAAACAATCATTTCACGAGCGCTTTTGTGCTATTAAATCAGGCCTACATACGCACTTACATAGACCCACAAGAATAGTGAAACTAAATAGATTATTCGTTTGTTTGATACGTTCCTCATCCGAATAAAAGAAATGCAGAGGCCTACAACGATAAAAACACACTACAACCGATCTAGTAACCAATACAATTAGTAAGTCCCCAAAACTATAGAGCAAATTACTTCTCTTACAATTACACACGTAAGGTGGGATTGGGTGATTGGGATGTTAGTTTCTTCAACCTTCCTAGGTAAACATGTAAAAAGTGTGTGTGTGTGTGTGTGTGTGTGTGTGTGTGTCCTCCTTCCGTGCGTGCCCTACAATTCCGAGCATACACACTTAACGCAGAGTGGGCGTTACTCTATCTGATTGACGCCCACAAGTTATCTTTGGGCGCAGGAAGTCAAAAAGGCTACTACGAACGAGGACATATATTGCCAGTAATAGGCTCATATAAATAGGCCCAGAAAACACACACACACATATATATGTTTGACCTATCAGGCCTATACAAGGAAATCCATTTAAAGTGGAGAGATAAGAATAGTAAAAATATAAAACGCTCATTAAAATGACGTTAATTGCGAATGCTTTTAGATTTCCTCTTGATGCGGCTAGCACACACTTCTTGTGGCCACCATATACACAAGATGAACTTCTACATAACACGCAAGTTCCTTCCCTCATTCAAATGGTAACCTTACTGACCCGGCCATCGAAACTTTATCGGGCAATTGCCAATTTATTATTTTAAGTTATTCCGTAATTTTCAAGTAATTTCCAGCAAAATATTTCGTCAAAGCATAGAATTTGTTACGTAATTTAAAATTTTGCGTAAAAACTCTACCCTCGATATCCTTTGACAGCTTATAAGAAACCAACTCGCTTCGAGGAGGAACCACTCAATATTAAACCATTAGTGTCCATCGGTAGAATGGAATAGGAAATTCTACGAATGGGTTAATGTAGCTATCGATTAATTGGTGAATGGTTAATATAAGAGGAACCCTTTTAGGAAGTCAGTTTTGATTGTCCCCACCCACGACAATTTCTATATAAAACTCGTGTACGGTTTGATTGGGCGGAGAATCTTGATAAAATACCTTGGAATGACACGTTCCTTTTGTAAGTAGTGCTTCTGCTGCTGCTGCTCCGTGTGCAATTTTGCTGTACTCGGTTCAATAATTTCAGTTATTTCTTCCTTTCAATTACGGCCGTCGAATTCGCTTTGTTATACGCGTGATGTAAATTTGAAACCGAAAGACATTTTCTTCGTAGTAAATAAACTACTGGTGTACCGATTCCGAAAAACTACCGATGCCGATCGTTTGCCTAGATTTAAAAAAAAATCAATTCCCTTCATAAATTCCGCTAATCTAATACGAAACCTTTCAATTTTCATATTTTTACGTATCAAATTTGTTTAAATGCTTGTCCTTAGCTCACTCCACAATATACAGTACCAGAATTTATTACTCGTATACCGTAGCTAAAGCGGTGTTTTATTACTCAATAAAATGGCAGAACAATTTTATTTTAAACTCATAAATTCAATACCAATATTTGGATATGTTTGAGTTTAGCGTCAGAAACTATAGATTAATTTGTCAATGTTTGAGTTGATTAGATTAGGTTAGAGTTTAGCATCGGAAACAGCGTGACAAAATGCCTTAAAAAAAATGTTTTCCGACATTAACTGGTTTATCATCGAGTTTCCGACACTAAACTCGAAAATATCAATACTTAAAAGTAATTTGGTTTTCCTTATGTTGAAGGCATTTTCTTCAACAATGTAAACAACGACGAAAATTTTCATTACAATTTCAAGGCTTTGATGGTGGCCTATTTAAAAAAAAAAAAAAAAGATACACAATTTTTAAATTCTAAAACTTAATGTACAATTATTATTATTGATATATAGTCAGAGATTACGATCGTTTATAATATTTAGAGATTAGCTAGTTAGAGAAAATGTAAATTTATGGGTGACAACTTATTAAGTGTTGTCTGCCTTTCTTGTGAATGGAAAATATATTTTAAACAATTACAACACTGTGAAGGGAGTATAAATAATTATAATTAGTTGGAGGGGGGGGGGGGGGGTATGTTCAATTTTCTGCAAGTAGCTATAGATTTTGTTTGGCACAATGAAAATTTTAAAATTTCAAAGAATCGGTAAAAGAATCGGCTAAATTTGGCCGATGCCGATTAATCGGTACACCATTAAAATAAACAGTATAAATTGGGACCAAAATCATCTGAATTTAACTCGGTTCAGTTATGTGAATGTACTTCGTAAACTTCAATGCGGAGTATAAGGCCGGCCGCACGGGGGATCATCTCGCGACTAACGACTTGAGTCGTGACGATTTTACATTGACAGAATGGGAGCCCGGCACACTGCAGCGACTGACCAACGTCATCGATGTTATGAATGAAGTCTCTACAAGAATTCATAATTCGAAGGGCAATTACCGATTAAAACTGCACTTTAACTGAAGAAGGGCAAGTGATACCTAAACTGTATAGCGACAAAGCGAGTGTAATCTGAGAAAATATACCGATTCAACGAGACAAACTGAAAGTGACATTGATTTAAAGAGAAAAAATTATTGTGGTATGGCACTTCCACCTTGAAGAGGAGACGCGTTGGTTAAAAAAAAAAAACCGTTGCGTATAACGGGCAAATTAACCACTGTACTCTCCGGTACCTGGCCCCCCATGGCACGGCGACATGTATACAGACAGGTGACAAAGGTAATAGACGTCAGTTTTACATAATACAAAGGGGGAAAGCAAGAACATGATTCTAAATATATTATTCAATAAATTTATTATTATTTGTTGACTTTTATTATCAACAAAAACTAAAGGGAAACTAACGGTGTATTTATTGTCAACTCGTGTGTGTGTGTGTGTGTGTGTGTGTGTGTGTGTGTGTGTGTGTGTGTGTGTGTGTTTGTGAGTCAAGTTGACAATGGTCGCACATTTGATTTAAAAACATCAACTTTATTTCCTTCATTGTAACAGTATTCTGTGGGGAGTTTTTTTTAAAGTCAAATGCGCAACATTAGGACCGATGCGCGACCATTGGCAACTTTACCCTATTAATGCAGTCAATAATAAGGTGCAAAATCGTTCATTTTTTTATAAAAGCACCAAATTTGGTACAGATGTTGTTTGACACATTATTTCATATAAGGATGGGTTCCAAGCTCAATCTTAGGGTTAAAGTGGTGGAACCCTTGAAATAAGAAAAATTAAAAAGTTCGTCCTAGAATGATTTTTCCAGAACTTGGGTACATTTTATATAATCTCCAAAACCCATTTCAATTATTCGTACGTCATGGTCTGGGTTACTTCGAGTACGTTAGGAATTAATATGGAAGATATTTCTTTCCGTAACAACGACAAACGGCATTAAAAGTGTCATTTTAGTACGAGTTTTAATCGATATCCATGAACAGAGGTACTCTCAAGTTATGTGGCGGGTATTGCGCGCAGTAGTGGGCAAAAAGTAATCGATTACAAATAAAAATTACCGGTCTGAAAAGTATAAAGTAGAAATTACTTCTCGGGATTAATTACATCATAAGCGGGCCTGGGAACGTTAAAATTCATTTAACCAGTTAAAATCGGTTAATTTCGGGTAATTTGCATACAGTGTAGGTGTATATATAAGTGGCGTGCGGTGCTTGAATGAGTCGAACGCGGTGCGTATATCAATAAATAATCAATATATACTTTTTTGCATAATTATTTATAACCTGCTCACGCAATAACTTTACTTCCTATTAAAAATATTTGGCATTTAAATGCGATTAAAACGATACTTACGCCCGTGTCTGCGACCTGGAGACGCGAGAACTTGAAAGAACTGCTTTTAACCGAAATTAACCGGTTAACCGCTCCCAGCCTGATTATAAGTAATCTAGAGAAGTAATTTCTACTTTATACTTTTAGTTACTTTTCAGACCAGTAATTTTTATTCGCAATCGATTACCTTTTGCCAATCACTGATTGTACATCACTTCCTATTATTTTCTCTACTATTTAATTTCTTATTTTTAAAGCAAAAAGGAAATTGTCATATCAATTACCCATTCTGTACAAATTAAGTATGCGTAATGGCTACGGTGTATAATACACATTTTGAGTACAAATGAGCGAATATTCCACAGAATACGCACGAGTATAATTTTCAGGTTTAAGAGGAGGACCACTTCCTCGTTAATATTTAGAACTTTTAGGTCCTTATTTCTTCTTCTATGGCCACAATATCACGGCAATAGATTGTTCTGTCGCGATACAATTCAATGGCCTATGTATTCAATACGTATAAGCTAACTACGATGTACTGCGGTACTTTTTTATGGTAAAAAGTACGCTTTGCAGTGGTGTTTTGTATGTACAGCATAAGTTGCTATTCTGAGAATCAACAGCCGTTCTCAAGGTTGTATATTGCTTGCCAAGCGAGAGATGGTGATCTTGAACAGTTCTTTCTTCATGAAAAAGAACCCGAGCCACCACCATCCCTTTCCGCGCGAGGAAAACTACTTATGGGTTTAAAGGCAGATCTCTCCCGCCTTGTCTCGAGGTCCATGGTCATTCTCCGAGTGAGAACCAACTACAAGATGCGAGTGAAGACACTAGATGGAGCGGCTCTAGTCAATATGAGAAGGCCTACTACTACTATACTATTACTACTGCAAGGACATTAAAAGAATATGCATACATCAAATCACAGCTTCAGAATGTGAACGGGCTAGATGTTATTTGGGATCAGTACCCAGTTGAAAGCTTGAAGGAGCGGACAAAGGAAAGCGGGGGTAAGGGCTCTCGAAGACGCGTCATGGATAATACAACCCTTCCAAAGACGGATTCCTTTCTGCGCAAGAATGACAAGACGGAACACACTCGTTTTCTCTCAAACAAGCTCTCAGAAATAGATGTTGAGCAGAAAGAGCTTTATACTTTACACCTTCGTCAAGTTCTCACTGCCCATGAATGCAATGATGAGAAAAAGTTGGTATTGAGCCATGTTCTCGTGAAGCTGACACACACACACACACACACTCTTGAAGACAGTTGACACAGATGTTGTAGTGCTTCCTGTAGCCAAAGTGCATTGCCTTCAAGTAGCTGACCTCTGGGTTGCATTTAGAGTTGGCAAGCACTACCACCTCATCCCTGCTCATATCATTGCTTCAAGCATTGGACCTGAGCGGGCACTTGCAGTGCCCTTTTTCCATGCACTAACTGGGTGTGACAACATCGGCATTTGCGAGGAAAGGTAAAAGGTCAGCGTGGGACCTCTGGAGAGTATTCAATAATGTGACACCTGTATTTGCTCACCGTTCCACATGCCAGCAAGACCTCACAGATGACACGTATCAAATGATAGAACACTTTGTAGTTCTGCTCTACTCTAGGGCATCTCAAGAAACTACAGTTGTTAAAGCAAGGCAGAGAATGTTTGCCAAAGGCACCAGAGCCATTGAAAATATCCCTCCGACCCAAGGAACTTTGAAACAGCACATCAAAAGGGCTGCCTACCAAGCCGGTTTCATATGGGGTGAAACACCGCTTCCTCAACCAGAGCTACCACCCCCACCTAACTGGGGATGGGAAAATAATGAGCATGGGTGGACCCTAAAATGGACACACGTTGCTGAGATGTGCCAGTGCTGTACTGAACTCCTTCACCGTGGGTGCAAGAAAGCACGTAGGGTGCTGCGCAAATGCTCCAGAGCCAACCTTCCCTGCACAGCTCTTTGTGCTTGCTCTGAACAGTGCAGTGGACAAGAGCACTTACTGTATGGTGTTAATCATATAGTATGTTATGAATGAAATTTGTGTTGTTGCGTTAAACATACTATTTGACGACTGAAATGTGTATATTGTGTTCTAAAGTTTAAGTATCAACTTGAAGACAATGCCGCATTTGAATAAGTTTATATATCAATTCATGCTTTGACAAAAGTGGGTAGATGATTTACTCTGTGTACTCTCCATGTCAAATAGACTCTATGGTGATTTAATACCAGTTATAAAAAACATTACTTTGAACTTTAAATTTCCAACTCTCACCTGATTTTCCATTTTGTGTAAACTGTTGTCCTCTTAATGTTAAGAGTACCACCCCTACACCTTCAGATTTTTCTTGGCACCCATCCTTATATAAAAAAGTATACATCAAAGTACAGGGTGTTTATAAAGTCCCTATCTGTTTTAGTGAAAACGTAGCAAAAAGGGTAAAATTCAATAACAATATAATAGAAGGCATACATTTAATGAATACTTAAGCGCATGATTCTACATGAGTACCATCAGTATCTCTACTGAGTTCGAATCTGTCAGCAGCATTGCGGAACACATTTTGGAGCATGACAGGGGTTATTTGTGTAACTGCTGTTACGATACGAGCACGTAAATCTCGCAGATCCGTAACCCTCGTTTGATAGACGTTTGATTCGATAAAGCCCCATGCAAAGAAATCCAAGGGCGTTAGGTTAGGAGATCGAGCCGCCCAGGGCCTGGTTGCCTCCACGTCCGATCCATCGATTTGGAAGTCGTTCATTTAGGTACTTCCGAACAATGTTTGCGTAATGACAAGGTGCCCCATCTTGTTGAAAGACGACAGTGTTTAAAATGCCATCTGAATGAAGCTGGGACATTTACGCGCTCGTATCGTAACAGTAGTTACAAAAATAACCCCCGTCATGCTCCAAAATGTGTTCCGCAATGCCGTTAACAGATTTGAACTCTGTAGAGATACTGATGGTGCTCATGTAGAATCATACGCTTAAGTATTCATTAAATGTGTGCCTTTTATTATACTGTTACTGAATTTTACCCTTTTTGCTACATTTTCACTGAAATAGATAGGGACTTTATAAACACCCTGTAAATCTGTACCAAATTTGGGGTTTTTGTCAAAAAGTGAACGATTACCAAAATTTGGAGTTTACACGCTGGACTAATATATTATACCTTTCAACCTTTAAAATGTTTAGTGATCTATATACACACACACATGTATATCCCATATATATATATATATATATATATATATATATATATATATATATATCCCCGCAAGGGGGTTCTAAGCTCGTGCTCTTGAGTGCTCTTTGTGCTCGTTTGTACGTGCTTGTTCCTGGAGGTTTCACGTGCGCCCTCCCGGCCCTAGCACCCAAGGATGATGGGGCTCGACCCTGCAGTCCTTGGTCTTTTTCCACTTCGACTGTCCCCTCCACCCTTTCTTTTTCCTCTGTCTTTCCTCTCACTTTTTCTTTGTTTTTCCGCTGAGATATGCCCTTTAAATAGAGGCGAATCGGTTCTTCCTTAAAAAAAAAAAAAAAAAAAAAAAAAATATATATATATATATATTCAACTTAATGTTGAGGCACAATAGTGAAAAACACACACACACACACACTGAATCGGAATGTTAAATTGCAGATGAAGCGCTATTTCGATCGAATTGCCCTTTTATTTATTCAGCCACAAACAGAATTCTTATAATGACCTGAACCTTATATATGTCTATGAAGGGCACCTCAAACAAAAAGGGCCAAAACGAGTGAAAAACCCGTTTAAACTGAAAATAAAGTTTTGTGGAAGGTTCAAAGAATATAAATACGTCTACTGCACTAATTTCAACCATTATTAATTAATAATAACGATGACAATTGCTACTAATATTAATAGTAATAGCAAAACTCGCTCTGATTCGACGGAGTTGTAACTTCGCCCCCGTTACATTCGTGAATACAATTCACGACGCACTTGTCAATGAAAGCAACGCCGCCTACCCCCGTCGATCCCCGCATTAAACCCCCGTCAAAAGTGGGAGGCGAGGGGACGAGGTAGTTCGATTTAGTAGGAAGAATGAAATACCGCTATCAGTCATTACAGCCGTACCCCCCCCCCCCCAACACGCGCGACTATTTTATATATAACCTTGGTTAATCTTGGTTTTGCTTCCGCCCGAATTGTTCATTCTGACGAAGGTCAACGGCTTAACGTAGAATCCGAACCAAGATCCACCACGGGCGGTCAGAAATTACTACATCCTTGCCCGGACTCGATCTCACGACCTCCCGATCAGTAGACCGGCGTCTTAACCATTAAGCTACCCAGGGTACCCATTTATATACACAAACCAATTTTTAATGTGTGGAAGGATGAAAAGCTGGTTTAGCTCTGCGCGCCGCCTGCCGTCACGAAGAATCGAACCCGTGGCCGATGGATTCGTAATCAACGATGCTAACCACTGCATCACCGAGTAGCGCATGCATATATATATATATATATATATATATATATATATATATATATATATATATATATATATACACACACACGAGTATACTACTGTGCAAAAGTCTTAGGTACCCCTGTACAGTTGCATTGTTTTTTTTTTAATAATTATGTTGAATATTTCAGCATGTTAGTGTTGTTTTATTATAAATATAATGTATAATCATTGTCAATAATCTAAGTTATTAATTAGGCAGTTTAAAGAAGAAAACGGATGTTTCATCAAAACGTGCTACTGCTGGAGATTGAACGGAATTTAACACAAAGCTTCTAGATACTATTTTACAAGATATTCTAAGCTCATTCAGTAACAGTTTGTAAACAGAACTTCTATTTAAGGAGTGGCAAACAATGATTGCCCCCTCCCCCCCTGCACAGATGAAGCTAATAGAGGTAAAAAAAAAAAACCGATTGTTGCATCTTTTAGACAATTTAATTCTACGTCTAAACAAAACCACTCAATAGTTGGTGTTGCCTCCTTGTGCTTGGCGGACGGCTTCAAGTCGGCAAGGGTAGGAGGTGAGGAGATACTCGAAAAGATCAGTGTCGTATTCAAGATTTCGGAGGATTGTTTCGATGTGCTGTCCCATGGTCCGGCGGCAGAATCGGGTGGCTGGTGGTTCAGCAAGCATCAGGGATTCCACTCGGTGTTTCAGGATGGATCCTGAACGATTCTGCCGCCGGACCATGGAGCAGCACATCGAAACAATCCTCCGAAATCTTGAATACGACACTGATCTTTTCGAGTATCTCCTCACCTCCTACCCTTGCCGACTTGAAGCCGTCCGCCAAGCACAAGGAGGCAACACCAACTATTGAGTGGTTTTGTTTAGACGTAGAATTAAATTGTCTAAAAGATGCAACAATCAGTTGTTTATACCTCTATTAGTTTCATCTGTGCAGGGGGGGGGGGGGGAATCATTATTTGCCACAGTGTATGTTTTTGTAATTGTTTAATGCTCCTAAATAAACGAAATTTAATTTTTTTTTTAATAAAATTTCTTAATTGTTAATTTTCTCTCTTTTTCCAGATAAAGGCATAAAATTTTAAGTTGGTTAAACAATGGCTAAAATATCCATTGCAACTCAACACCCGGTGGTATTATTGCACGAGCAGTGTCAATCAGAAATATCGCGACAAACTGGGGTATCAAGATGTGGTATTCAAACAATTTTGAAAAAACAGCGCGAAACAGGCAAAGTTTAAGATCGAAAACGCAGTGGAAGGCCAAGGAAACTTTCTAAAAACGATGAGACACCCCTTAAGCTAACATCTCTCAGAAATTGATGAAAATCCAGCGCGGAACTTTCGGCAGAACTTGCCCAGACCTCAGGATTACGAATCCACTCATCCACCGTGAGATTATCACATCAGAAATAGTCTTAATGGTCGAATGGCAATCAAAAAGTAATTTCTCAGGAAAGGAAACGAGTCAAAGAGGCTCAAATATGCTCAAAAGAGCAAGAATTGGAATGCTGACCAGTAGAAAAGGGTCCTCTGGAGTGACGAGTCAAAATTTGAAATTTTTGGCACAAAGCGAAGACAGTATGCGAGAAGAAACAGAACAATTCAAGGAAATGTGTTTGCAAACAACAACTGAGCATGGTGGAGGATCCATCCAAGTTCGGGGCTGCATTTCAGCAAATGGTGTTCTACAGAAGCTAAGGCTAACAAAGATCCTAAGATCCACTCTAAGGTTAGCCCGAGAGAAAGAAGAGAGTAGGGGGTTCAAAGAAGAGAATAAGGGGGTTAAAGTAAGTAGCAAAACCTATCATTCGTGGGTTAACTTTCATTCAGAAAAAGAGAGAGAGAGACTCGCCTCCATTATCATCCGCCGGCCACTGCCGACAAGTCGGGAAAATAGTCGAAGAGAATAGGAAAGGGGTGAAAGATGAAAAGAAGTAAAATAAGAACGCTTAAAAACCATACAAACACAGTCTTAACTCAAAGAAACATTGTCATACCACGCAAACTACAGACATGCAAGTAAAGAGAGGATAAGAAAAAAAAAAAAAAGTATGAAGAGTATAAGAAAAAGTGGGTTAGTTTACGCTATGAGCTACATCTAAGTTCGTGTTAATCTAATTTTTTTTTTAATATAATTCTGTTGCTGGCATATCACAAGCTGGCATTACTCGTCAACAGACTCAAACCTCGACCATTACCCCGGAGAGCTCCTGTTGCTAATTGTTTTATTATTTTAAACGACGTTAATATTTTTAAAATTCCTATCTAAACGGTTTTTAAACATTAACGCTGGTAGAGTTCACGACGGACGCGGGAAGATTATTCCATTTATCAATTACTTTAAACGTAAAAAAGTTTTTAGCGATGTTAGTAATGAAACGTCTACCACGTAATTTAAATCCGTTATTACGAGTATTGCTATTATCGAAAATGAACAGTTTATCAAAATTTACGTTATCGATTTTATTAACGATTTTGAAAACTTCAATAAGCTCCCCCCTTTAATCTCCTACTCTCGAGTGAATGAAAGTCTAACTCTTTAATCCTATCTTCGTAAGACTTGTTGCGTAGTGACGGAATTAGTTTCGAGGCGCGTCGCTGAACCCTTTCTAACCTATTAATATCCTCACGCAAATATGGGCACCAAAACTGAACGGCATATTCTAAGTGAGGCCTGACTAGAGACTTGTATGTGTTGGGGATCTTATCAAAATTGATGGAATACTGAATGCAGAAAGAAACACACAGATCCTACTTCATCATGTCGGAGATTAATTGGTCAAAATTTTATTTTTCAGCACGACAATGACCCTAAGCATACTGCCAATGTAGTCAAAACCTATTTGGAGAATAAAAAAAAAACGGAGACTCTTAACTGATGGAGTGGCCTCCCCAGAGCGCTAATTTAAATATTATTGAGGCTGTTTGGGATTATTTAGAGAAAAAGAAGCAAGAAAAGCAGCCAAAATCGAGAGAGGAGCTGTGGCAGGTCCTTTTAGATGCATGGAACAACATTCTAGCGGATTTCTTACAAAAACTCCAAGATAGCATTCCAAATCGAATCGCAGCAGTTTTTCAGGAAAAAGGCGGTCATACAAAATAGAAAATACTAACTTTCGACAAATGTATGCAACTTTCCAGTACTAATGGCGATGGTTCTAATAAATGATTAATCTTGAAGCTAACACGTGTATTTTAACCTTTGAAATTGAGAAAATTTATCAATACACGATTTTTTCAGACCTGCCTAAGACTTTTGCACAGTAGTATGTATGTATGTATGTATGTATGTACCAGTTGTGACGGATGGGGGGTCAGGTAGGTCAGGCTCAGCCTGACCTGTTATTTTTCCTGCTAAGGACTTAAAAAACTAACAATACACAATCCCATCTCTTGTAAAGTAGTCAGGCTAAAAATTTCCATCCATCCACCATCTAAACCCCTTTTCCCCAGTGAGGGTAGGGAGAGACGCGAGAAGAGAGGGAAGATGTGGCTAAAAATTTTGAGTCAGATATCTTTACTTTATAAAACATGTTATAATGACCATGTTAGGATTTATAAATAAGGTTATATAGCTATTTGCATATACACCGACTGTACATAAAGTTAATTATTACTATTATTTACTGTATTATTATGCATCATCTCAAATAACAAAGCCTTACAACTCGCATAAAAATGCACAATTCGACGTCTTGTCAGGCAAACAATTTTAAGCCTGACGTCTCTCTCTTAAAGATGTTACTATGTAAATCTTATGATTTATTTATAATGTTATAAAGTTATTTGAATATTCACTATACGTAAAGTTAATTAGTATTTTAAATGATTTATTACTTTGTATCCACCGAATAACAAAGTTTTTAATGTTTGAAGTCAGACATTCATTTCTGCCTGACGACTGCCGCTGTGCCAGATGTTCAAAATGCTGTGCTGAATTGCCAAATCTCTCAAACTTAATCTTGTTTTCAATAATATGCATATTATATACTTTATAAGGTGGGTTAAGTGGCAAATAATTGTCCAAGTTACTTAACATTTAAAAATTAATTTACTTCAAAGAAAAATTTGGTGAAAGAACTAATTAATAGATTGGAGTTCATGTATAAATAAATACGGTAAGGCGATGTTTTATTGCCTAAATTTATACCAGTTAAAAATATTCTAATCATCATACATAATACATATCACAAACAAGTATCAAATACATTATTTGTTATATATATATATATATATATATATATATATACACGGTGAACCAAAAGTAGGTGGACAGTAGGTTGAATACGGTTTGTGTTATATTATAACTATGGTGTTTGTGTTATATTATATTAAATATTATAACTAAATTTATTTAAATTTTATTTTGTATTATAGTATACAAAAAAATTAAATATGTATTCTCAAAATAAACGTTATCATTTACTGTCCACCTACATTTGGTTCACCCTATATATACACTATATGATCAAAAGTATTCGGACACCCCGGAAAATCCGCATTTCTGCAAATATCACCTTCGCCGAAAGGTATGCTGGGAAAAAGCGTGGCGAAACTATAATGCTGAGGTGTTCTGTTAAGTTATCAGTAACTGTTGTGAAGCCATGCCGCGCGGACGTGAACTCTCCGAGTTCCAACGTGGACTCGTCATCGGATGTTATTTAAGTAACGTTTCTATACGAAACATTGCAGCCAAACAGGATATACCAAAAGTCGACTGTAGCGGATGTTATCATAAGAGGAAGCACGACGGTGCAACTAACGCGAAAAAACGTTCCGGACGACCACGCAAACTGACGGGACGTGATAGAAGAAGTCTGGTACGACATGTCAAGAAGTCCCGCACGTCCTCTGCCGCTTCCATCGCTGAGGAGGTAGGAAGAGCATCCGGTACTCCGTTAGTACTGTAACTATCCGCAGAGAGATGCACAGACTCGGTTATTATAGTAGAGCAGCTGTACACAAGCCACTGATTACAAAAGTTAATGCCACGCGTCGTTTGGCCTGGTGTGTCTCCCGTCGTTCCTGGACCGTGGAGGACTGGAAAACTGTTCTTTGGAGCGACGAGTCGCGGTATTCACTCTTCCAGTCTGATGGGCGGTTTGGGTGTGGCGACAGCCCGGAGAACGGCTTCTTCCTGACTGTGTACGTCCAACGGTGAAGTTCGGTGGAGGGTCCATCATGGTATGGGGTTGTTTTTCCTGGCTAGGGCTCGGCCCGTTGGTTGTTATACCCACTACCATGAACACTGACGTTTATCTCGACGTTCTGGACAATTCGGCCCTCCCTACACTGTGGCAATACTACGGAGATGGCCATTGTTTGTTTCAACAGGATCGAGCTCCCTGCCATACTGCAAGGCGTGTGCAGGACTGGTTTCGTGAAAATAAGGTGGATTTGTTAGACTGGCCTGCTCAGAGCCCCGATCTCAACCCAATCGAGCACATGTGGGACGAACTGGAGCGACGGATATGAAACCGCACACCACGCCCGGCTTCACTTGAATCTCTTGCATCAGCTCTGCAAGAGGAATGCCGAGCCATTCCTGCACAGACTTATCGAAAACTGGTGGAAAGTATGCCTCGACGTG
Source organism: Bathynomus jamesi (assembly GCA_023014485.1). NCBI lineage: Eukaryota > Metazoa > Arthropoda > Malacostraca > Isopoda > Cirolanidae > Bathynomus > Bathynomus jamesi. The sequence goes on along the minus strand of JAJOZX010003706.1, from coordinate 272,888 downwards.
TTGACGCTGTAATAAAAGCAAAGGGTGGACCTACTGGTTACTAAATGCCATAATAAAACCATTTTTCCCAAAACCATGCGGTGTCCGAATACTTTTGATCATATAGTGTATATATATATATATATATATATATATATATATATATATATATATATATATAAAGTTTTTGTGCGAAATCGGTCTTTTTGCAAAGAAACCAAAATAATAATAATTTACAAAATGACCTCAAATGTTTGATCATTTTGCAAAAACACAAACATTGGTCAATTTGAAGAAGAAAAAAAAAAATTCGGCCACTGCAAAATCAATAATCTTGTCAGTGTACAGTGTGTCCGTAAAGTCATGGTGGGATTTTAAATAGCTATATTATTGCAACGAAACATGAGATGAAAAAAAGGCAAATTGAAGAACAACTCTAAAAGAATAACTTTATTTAACGTAGTTCGATAGGGGCTCCTCTGGTAGCCCTGCAGACATCTAGGCGGTGGTGTGTGTTCGTAAAGTCATGGTGGGATTTTAAATAGCTATATTATTGCAACGAAACATGATAATGAGATGAAACAATGCCAAATTTAAGAACAACTCTCAAAGTTGTATCTTGTAGTTAGTCTAGGCTAAGCTTAACCTTTATCTCGTAGTTAGTCTAGGCTGTCCACATGCCTATGTTGAACATGAGCGTAATAGCCCGAAAGTTAATGTGTGGTGTGCTCTAGCACGAGATCGAGTGATTGGCCCATTTTTCTTCGCGGAACCCACTGTGACGTCACACAACTACCTCGCTATGTTGGAACATTTTGCAGTACCCCAATTTATTGACAATAATGTCATCTTTCAGCAAGATGGTGCTCCTCCGCACTATGCCAACGTTGTTCGAGAATTCCTTAATGAAAAATTTCCAGAGATGGATAGGAAGAGGAGGATGGAAGCCATGGCCTCCACGCTCTCCGGACCTGACACCTTTGGACTTCTGTTTGTGGGGTTACGTCAAGCAAAGCGTGTACAGTGTACCCATTAGGGATATTCATCACTTGCACGAGCGAATCACGGAAGCTATCGCATCCGTCACTCCTGATGTTCTTGGGCGTGTGTGGCTGGAATTGAATCACCGCCTAGATGTCTGCAGGGCTACCAGAGGAGCCCATATCGAACTACGTTAAATAAAGTTATTCTTTTAGAGTTGTTCTTCAATTTGCCTTTTTTTCATCTCATCATCATGTTTCGTTGCAATAATATAGCTATTTAAAATCACACCATGACTTTACGCACACACTGTATTTGCAAAATCTCTTGTTCTGATACTGTAGAACCTTCTAGCTCCTAACCTAACCTAACCACAATGACCCTGTTGGTTAGGTTACGAGCTAGAAGGTTCTACAGTATTAGAACAAGATATTTTGCAAATACACCGACAAGATTATTGATGATTTTACAAATTGACCGATTTTTGTGGTTTTGCAAAATGATCAAACATTTAAGGTCATTTTGTAAAATTACTATTGTTTTGGTTTGGTTTCTTTGCAAACTGACCGGAGAATTTGCAAAAAGACCGATTTCACAAAAAAAAAACGTAACATATATACATATATATATATATATACACGCACATACATATATATATATAATATATATGCTTGAAAGGTTTGAGCCTGAGTATCCACAAAAGCATGGCGTCGCCCTTGATATATACAGTATATAACCTTTTAGGTGTTCCATGCGATGATTCCTCATTTCACAAAGGTCTGGCTTGTTGCCTTTCTTTTCGAGTTGACCAGTGAAGTGGAGTTGGTTTCTTGCACTCTCAACTTCACATAGCCAGGTACTCCAGGCTCATCTGGTATTGTTGAGCCAGGTTTCGTCATCTTTTGAACATTTCTACTACTAACACCACTCACGTCCCTTAGTTCCTTGGGCAGTGGTTAAAGTCTTGGTCCTCTCACAACAAAACTATTTTCCTTCAAGATTGGTGGATGTTCCGTCTAGCCTTTAATTTGGGAACATGACGCATTCTTCCTTTCCTACTTTCCGCTGTTGTCCGAGTGGTTACAGTATAGGGTTCAAAGTGAGATTAGAGACTAGTTTCTCTATTATTCTCCATATATAAATAGTGTAGTCACACACACACACACACACACAACGTGAATAAAATTTATAGTGTGTGTGTGTGTAACTTTTCCCAGTAATTTAGTTCTTTGCGTCCATTGATCTTGGCTGTGAAGCTTCTGTGAATCCTTTCTAGTTGATTAATGTCTTCTTTTTTATATGGGGATGTTAAGACCGAGCAGTACTCCAACTCGGGTATGACCAGCGTTTTCAACAGAGGAATCATTATATTTCTATTTCTCCTTTTAAAGGTTCTCAGTATCTGTCCAGTTATTCTTTTTGCTCCGTTTACAATTATCTTATTTTACGTTACAAATTTGGCGTCATCAGTCATTACAACTCTTAAATCTTTTGCTTTAGAATTTCTCTGAATTTCCTGTCCATTTGGGTCATCGTATTCCGTGAATTTTAGTTCTTCCCTTCTTCCGTACCTCAGTAGTTGAAATTTTGTCAGTGTTAAAATTCATATTGTTGCCTTCCGACAACTGTAGATTCTGTTCATGTCTCTAAAGATTCTATCATCTAGGTTTCTTATTTTTCTACTAATTTTTGCGTCATCGGCAAAGGATGTTACTGCGCTGTCATTGGTAACTACTTCATCTAGCAGTTAATATAATTAGGAATAATAACGGAGCTAATATGGTTCCTTCTGGTACTGAGTAACGGACTCTTACTCTGATGAAGATATTCCTTGAATTGTAATGACTTGCTGCCGCCGTTCACTGAGGAAATTATATACCCATTTTCCTATTTTTCCTGTTATTCCCATATATTTCAGTTTATGCGCT
>JAJOZX010003706.1:167500-265000 GCA_023014485.1 Bathynomus jamesi | reverse complement strand
GCCCACGTTAGGTTTCCATCATGAAATAGAAAAATTGTAGTATTTGTCATTTACCACTACTTATTCGGACTATAGGGGATTTAATTTTTCCAGAAGAGTTCCTTGTTCCATGCACGGTGCGTGTGCATGCGCAACAGTTTCTTTGGGGACCATTCTGAGTTGTATGTATATATATATATATATATATATATATATACACACTGTGCGTGTCTCCTCCCCCGCCTCCCGAAAGAAAAAAAGTTATTCTTCAACAACGTCTGTTATCGCTAATTGCTGGTTACACAGACAAACTAACGCAGAGAGCAACTCGAGACCGAAGGATTTGGGTGGGTAGGGCAACAGAGAGAGAGAGAGAGAGAGAGAGAGAGAGAGAGAGAGAGAGAGAGAGAGAGAGAAGAGAGAGAGGAGAGAGAGAGAGGGGGGGGGGGGGGGGGGGGGCACGAGCAAACGAGGAAAGCATGACAGATGAGAGCTGTTGAAAATGACGAGAAGCGGCGGCAGCGGTGGAAGGAATGAAAAAACATAATTAAGTAAAGCGCAAAAGTGGTAGCGAATGTGCCGGCAGGGAAAAAAACTACTAAAGGCGGTGTGTGTGAAAGCTGAAAATAGGGGTGGAAGGCGAATACGCCTGGCGAGAAACTGAGAAGAAAAACCGTACGGAAGAGGTGGAAAAGTGTCAGGGCGAAAGGAAAAAAAAAAAAAGTGGAAGCAAGCAAAAGATAAAGGAGACCTCCGCAAGCACACCTCCACCTTTAAAGTCGCTCTTCCCCAACTACTCGCCTTTAACGGAGGGATAGGTCAAGTCGAAACGAGAACACAAATCGTAATTACCCTCCCAAAAAGCAAAACACGGGGGCTTACTACTTTCATATACGTTATAGATATACCCTTACACCGTCATACCCGCACGAACACCCCCAAATTTCGTTTTAAGGTTAAAACTCAAACATTTTAACGGCTAGCTACGAGCCGACTTCGGATACTGGAACAAAATAATGAGGAACGCGAAAACTGTCGAGACGGATAATCCGATCGGGCTTGAAAACGAGTCTTACATTTAAACTATTTCACTTTACTTCACACGCAAATTTCGTTTAATATTAATTATATCTAAATCCAAAAATCCGTGAGTGAAAATACAAAAAATCAATTTCAAACTAAAAGTTTCAAGTCAGTTTTCCATTACAAAATCTGAGAAAAATTCAATCAAAATAAAAAATCAGATATTTAACAAATTTTACTTAGAAAAGGTTTATAATGACCGTGATAATGACGACAATGTAAACTTTAAAACCTCAAAACACACACACGACATTTCGTCTCGACCTTCAGTGTGTTCCCAAAAAGGGGCGGGGCATCTTCATTTTACAAAGAAATGACGCCAAAGAAATTCTGCTGAAACAGAATTATGGGAAATCCAAACGAGGAAACGAATATAAACAAGCTAATTTATATATACTGACGATCGTCATGACGACGCCACGATGCTTACGACGTTCATGACGAATATAACCATAACGATGACGACGATAACGAGTGAACTGCAACCGAGCCAAAAATAAATTTCTGAAGGATCTTGGAAGATTATCAATATCCATCTATATACTAGCAATCTAACTACCCCTCCATCTATCGCCTATTACACACCCATAACTTACTATCCCCCCACCCCGACCCCCTTCCCCTTATAGAAACGTACCCAACATGACCCTTATTCGACGTCGCAGGAAGGCTTAATTCCGCGTGTAATTAAAATCTAAAATCATTCGCCACTGAAAGCAGATTTTGCAAAACAAAAATGTTCACACACTCGGCCTACATCCATCCACGAGTTTGAGGCAAAGGTAAGGTAGGCCTCCTAATGGTACATTCAGCCTATAACCATTATACCACCAGCTATTACAACCTCAATTATATAGAGTATATACAGGGTAGGCCATAAGTCGCTTTACCCATGTGAGTCGTTATGATACGAAGGTAAAGCGACTTTTTATGCTCCACCTTCTACACACACACAACAATTGTAGATGTCAAAATATGAAAATTTTAACTTTTTTCAGAGTACATACGCCCATTTCGGGGTACGAGCAGCTGGCAGCAGTATTGCCAAGCGAACGGGAATCAATGTATTGACGAAGCCTTATTATATAATATATATACAGTGTGTGTGTGTGTGTGTGTGTGTGTGTGTGTGTGTGTGATTCTAATTAAATGCAAAATTCCTCAAAAAAAAATCTCGATCGATCAGAAACATGGTTCAATTCGGAATAAAGTTCGCCTAGGAACAAAATTTCTAAAATGCACAAGAAAATACCAATTAGTTATAGTTTTTCTTTGGATATTTATTCTTTTGGGGTGACAGTAATAAATTTTTTAAACAAAAACCCCGTCATTAATAATTTCTACATGGCTTTTTTTTTTTTTTTTAAGAAAACTCTAGGCTAATTTTTTTCCTCAACTCCACATCCGGGATACTTTAGACATGACTGAGAATAACGTACTACCCTACCCCAACGTATTCCAAGTACAATTAAACTACCCCCAAAAATAGTAGTAAAAACATTGAACTTGTAAGTAAAAACAAAGGACAAATGTGACGTACAAAACCACAATAATAAATTTCTTGCCAACTAAGGGAGAGAAAGGTAAATAAATCTATTAAAAGCCTGCCAAATATACACATACCCAGGATGGGTGGGTAAGGGTATTCAATATAAACATGTGAAGAACATAGTGGGGAGGGGTTGCCTAACAGGTAAGGAAACGCTTTTCAAACTATGTAAACCAAGTAAGATGGTATACATTCAACTAACATATATATATATATATATATATATATATATATATATATATATATATATATATATATATATATATATGACAACTTACTCAAAACGTATTTTGAAGAACTGCCAAGTTTCACTATATCTCCAAGGAGACAAGAGTGCATAAAAGTTAGTCCCTCCCTCTCTCTCTCTCTCTCTCTCCCCACACACACACACACAGTTTTATGCTAAACTACATAACTGATTTAAAATTTTTTAAAAATTCCAACAATGTTTCTTCATACGAAATTCTCATTCATATATATATGTGTGTGTGTGTGTGTGTGTGGTGTGTGTGTGTGTGTGTGTGTCCCATAAGTCCGTTCTCAGGAAAATTTATTTTCAATTAAATAAATGTCCAAAAGTAATAAATTAGAACTAAAACAAATGTCCAAAGTGATGTCGTTGTGGAATTTTTTTTTGTTGCAGGTAGAATAAGACGCAATGGCTAATATGGAAGCTAGTTACACTCCTGAGGAAAAGGCCTTTTGAACATCAATTTAAATATTTTAGTTCTAATGTATTACTTTTGTAAATTTAATTTAAAATAAGCCTTCCCTACGAGACCGGACTTACGGGACACCCTCTATATTTATTATACTAGCGCTTCGGGGGGGGATCATCATCATCCAGATAATGAAATAACGGTGGAATAATTTAAAATCTCAAAAACCGACATTAAATTCAACACTATTTATTGGGACACCAAAAAGAAATAATTTTAGTAATCTACTTTTGGGCCGTTAAATCACGTTCCATCAAATCAGAAATAAGGTTCCTCTCCGTCAGGAAGCTACACTCGACTACTAGAATGCTGGAAAAACCGGAATTATACCAAAGGTTCCCTCGGGGGATATATGGAGACCCTCGGGATAAAACCTAACAGGTGGAGAAAGTGGGTTTTCTTCGACCTTTTTCTTTTTTTTAAAAGGGGGGGTGGGGGCCTGCGAGGGAATTCTTTCACTTTTTCTCTGTTATTCTTACCGATAAATTTACTTTCGTCTTCGCGTTCGCTATAACATAGAGGGGGTTCCATAAGTACCTTTACCCATGAGCCTTTTCCTACTAGAATAGGGTAAAGGGGGTAAAGCCACTGATGGTCGGTCCACCCTGTATATTATTATTATTAAGGTTTCCGGTAGTACTTCATTCACGGTGATGCTCTCTCTGTAACTAAGCGTGTAACTGTTTTGAGTGTCTTCAGTCCCGAACTCAAGCATAATGCCACCCCAATAAAATGGGGAAATAGGTTCTTAGTGTGTGTGTGTGTGTGTGTGTGTGTGTGTGTGTGTGTGTGTGTGTGTGTGTGTGTGTCTCACACTTGAACCTCTTAAATACAAGCTAAAAAGTAAAGTCCGATTAGTACAACTACGGGTGTACCCAATACAAGAGTACATACCAAAGAGCTGCACAAGCCTAATACCCGCCATAAAACAAACTCCGGCGACACAATTCCTATAATTAAACCCTCTCTAATCCCCACAAAGTGTTTATCAAGCGATAAGGTCCCGACAGCCATGATATAAAAATCTACGCGCGTCTGAGATTCAGAGTGCCCAGGCAAGTTGGAAAATATCTGTGACCTAAATTCTTCGCTGGCTCATGCCCACGGGGCATCTCTACTGTACGTCTACGTACATAGTTTGTTTGATGCCCCGCAGTACAAAAATAAAATTAACACGAACACTTGAATTTTTAGGATTTGTATTATTTTATTCAAATCCATCACGAAAATAAAGGAAGATAATTACAAATTTTGCAGTGTGTGTGTGTGTGTGTGTGTGTGTGTGTGTGTGTGTGTGTTCAAATGGGGTCGCCGAAAGTCATAAATCATAAAACGAGTGTTTATTAAAATAACCTATGAAAGTGAATTGACCCACGCATAATTTTAGGCGGAAGATTAACACACACACACACACTTCAAAGTATTTGCGAGACGCCATGTTCCTCATTTTATCTTAATTTACAGCTCAAAATCATTTGCTTATAAAATCTTTCATGAATCGATTGCATTTGTCAACAGACCAAACATTCTTCAGGATGCAACGAGAGAGAGAGAGAGAGAGAGAGAGAGAGAGAGAGAGAGAGAGAGAGAAGAGATTTTTCCTACAGGCTTTCATGTGTACGAAGAGTGAAACAACTACTACTGTGGTAATTAACCAGGAGTTATTCCTTTTAGACAAGTCTTTTTTAAAATTTTTAGTCTAGCCACGCCCCACATTAAGTAAAATGACGTCACAACAAGGAAAGTCTATAACCGAAGCAGACTCCTTTTTTTAAAAGTGTCGCCTAGTTACCCTTTTTATCCGCTGTTTGTTCTCATCAAGTTCATAATTGGGACATCAAGGGTAACCATGGCAACGCAACTCAAGATACGAGCGTGTTAAGAGTTGCGAGAAATAGGGAAGTCTCAATCGTATTCCCGATTTCGAACCCTCCGATTCGCTTCGAGGGGTGGACATACTCTACGCATCACCATCCCATGGTACGGGGTAACTGGGATCCCATCGTATAGAGAGAAAATAGAAATGCAAATCGATCTGTGGCATTATTATTATTAAAACCGTTTCTCACTGCGGTGACGTTCCCAAATCGGTTTACTAACCCGTCTCCGAAGGATCTCGGGTTCGAACTTTGTGACGACGTGATTGCAACGTTTATTTCTTATTAAAATAACGCAACCTCGTTCCGTGGCCTTCCACTGCCCCCTCATATGTAATCTTGACATTAAAAAAAAAACGCGCATATGGACATTCTCGCGCGAGTCTGCGCGCGCGCGCGTTTTACATTTTAACTACATGCACAACTGCGTACACGCGTTGAATCACGCGTAATCATGTACACACACCTAACTGTCTACGCAAAGTAGGCAAAGAGAACGAACGAAAGGCAAACGTTTGGGCGTGGTTACCTACCAACCAACCACTCATACCAACTAAGTGATGTCATAACGATGACGCCATCGCACGGACGGCCAAACCCAACTCCGCCTGAAACCCGAACTCGCTGATTCTACCATCAGCAAATGTAGGAAAACAAAATTCACATAATGAGAGAAAGAAATATTACAAGGACAAGAGGAAGCCTCAGATACCTTTTGTTCCACTCAAGAATGTTTGTTATTAAACTGTTTATTTCTTTAACTATTCTAGCAGTTGTAGAAAACTGGATAGGAAAGCATAAGGCTCTCTCCCCACCCTCCGTTCCCTCGCTGCCAGAGGAGGGTACGGAAAAAGGTTGAAAAAAATACCTTGACCCTGGAAAAGTAGCAAAGGAAATTTTACAAGGAAGAGGAGAATATATAAGCTAGTTATACAATTAGATCATGCACACACAGAGATCGTACACTAGATTGCACCGCTGTAAAAACTAACCAATAATATACTCGTGCCGATCGCGCATCAACCATCTGGTATCGTCACAAGAACCTCCAGCATATGGTTTTGATTTTATACAAAAATATTTATAGCGCTATTTACCGAATATCAAATATCAGTCCAACAAAGATCCCGTGACCCACTTCAGACTAGCCCCCAAAAGGATTAAGAGAGCGGTAAAAGTTAAACTCTCCATGTCTACACCACCCATGTACACGCAGAGCCATCACGCCATCAAAGTGATGGAATGCGTCTACGGGAAAAAAGAGTGGAAACAAGAATAAAGAACAGAAATCAGATTTTCCACACTATGCCCTCACCCGTCACGTGCATCCAGCCACCCAAGAGAAAAAAATCGTGGGGGCTGAAACGCAACTCTACCTCGCCTAATTCATGCCATGCATTTTTTTTTTTTGTTTTTTAAATGAAGTTGTTTCTACAAAATACTTTTCTACTCTATTCTTAGACATATTAATAAGGCAGGCAAGTGCGTGAGCGTCTTCTGTAATTGGATGTCTGTCCTGTGTGTGTGCCAACTTTTTGAATGTCGCCGTTTCAACTTGCGTCTCCCGCCGTGAAAGGTTTTTATTCAGAAAGTAACGTACTGAGTCGTTCATACTCCGCGATGTTGTGCCACCACGATAGCAGAGAAAATCTCTCTCCGGCGAGGAATATCAATGGGAAGTCCCTATATCTATCCCCGTGCACTTGTCCCTTACGGAGTATGAAAGTGTTTCGTGGGTAATCACCCGTTGTTACTACGACGAATTCACGAGTCTCCTCCCACTTGGAGGTGTTTATGAGGCAAGTGATCATGCTATGTGGGGACACAATCAACCAGAGACGTCTCTCTAAAGCTGAGGGAGAATTAAGTGTAGGAAGAAATGTTCAAAACTCCCGCACGGTTAAGTTATAATACTATTTTCTTAAATTATATTATATGCGAGGACAGTCAAACCCTGAGTGTATTCAGAACTTTGTCCAGCTTACTTTTAAACATGTTTACACTTTGGCTTGAGACAACCTCTGCGGGAAGTTGGTTCTAGATATTAGCTATTTTACAGGAAGAGAAATTGTCTTTAGTTCCAGTTAAACCCATTATTTCTTGTCGGATTGGCATTAAGTGAGAATAAGTTTCTGTAATCTACCCTGTCCATTCCATTGAGCATCTTGAAAACTTGAATGAGCTGACCGCGCAATCTCCTGGTCTCTGACGTAAAAAGATTTAGAGATTCTAATCTTCGGTGGTAGTTTTGCAGTCTCGGTGAAGGGATCAATATGGTGGCCCTTGCTCGTACGAGTTTCCAACCTTTCTATATCCTTCCGAAGGGACAAACCAAAGCTGCACACAATACTCGAGTTTGGGTGTAACTAGTGAATTGTTTCCAAATTAAAACGGTCTTTTAATATGACCTTGTAGTTTTTAAGGCCCCCTTTTCGACTTCTACATAGTGCTTTGACGGTTTGAGATTACTAATATAAACGCCAAAATCTTTCTCTAGATCAGTTTCAGTCAAGTTCTTCCCCGAGAGAGAGTAATCGGTCTTCGAGTTCTTGCAACCTAGGTGCATTACCTTACATTTGTCGAAGTTTAATGGCATCTGCCAAGCAGCAGACCATTTGCCTAATCTATGAAGATCATTTTGAAACATTCTTACACCGTCGTCATTACTTACACCATTTCCTAACTTGGTATCGTTCGCAAATTTAGAAATTCTACTTTAGAGCCCAACGTCTATAACATTAATTTACTAATGATGAAGAGTAAAGGACCCAGAATGAAGCCCTATGAAATCCCACTGGTGACGGGGTGGAAACCACTCCGAAGCCACGAGAGAGAGAGAGAGAGAGATACGAGAGAGAGAGAGAGAGAGAGAGAGAGAGAGAGAGGAGAGAGAGAGAGAGAAATTTGAAACCATGTGGTAACGAGGGCGTATAAAAAATGAAAACATTCAACATAGAAAACGGTACCAGTGTGACCTTCGTGCAAAACGTGTTTCATCGTGTACCGTAAGAAAAATAATTTTTTTAGCCTAAAAAAAAATAAGAAACTACAGATTATATATATAATGACGAGTGGGGTTGTTTAACCTCCTTCGCAACATCTAATGTCGTATGACAGAGGGGACCTACAGCTTTACGTGGGATCAGAACCACGGGTCGTTACATAGTCTGGACACAGCGGACGGTCTCCCATCCAACTACCCAGACCCAATGTCGCTTAACTTCGCTGATCAACGAGAAGCGGTGCTACATTTATATATATATTATATATATATATATATATATAATATATATATATATAATATTTAGGAGAAATCCAATGACAAGGAGGAATGTAAATGCCATGAAAAGTCTTCTTTAATGCGCAACGTTTCGAGCAATACGCTCATCATCAGGCTAGATAATAACAATATGAAATTAGAATCAATAAATAAATGTGAACAAGACAAAATAATTTCTATATAAAACCTATTCATTAAAAGCAAATTTTAAAAAGACTAAAAGAAGAGGGTTAAATTCAGTTATAAAAATTTACATATAAAATTACAAGAAATTTAAAAAGCTATTTTTAAATTACATATAGTAAATTTGAAATTAGTACACTGGAATAATTAACACTACGAACCTTTCAATGCTGGTTCCGATGAGCGTATTGCTCGAAACGTTGCGCATTAAAGAAGACTTTTCATGGCATTTACATTCCTCCTTGTCATTGGATTTCTCCTAAATATTAAATTGAAGCTTTGTAGAAGCAAGCCGCATGACTATATATAGATATATATAGATATAGATAATATATATATATTATATATATATATATATGCGCCTCGGTGGTGTAGTGGTAGCGTCGCTGACTACGAATCATCGGCCCAGGGTTCGAGACCGACGGCAGCCGGCGCGCAGCAAAAATCCAGCTATTCATCCTTCCACACAATAAAGAAAGTGGTTGGTAGAGAAATGGGTACCCTAGGTGGGCTAGTGGTTACGACGCTGGGCTATGATGGGGCGTGGTTCGGATTCCACGTTAAACTGTAGGTCTAAGGTGGAGTGAAAAGCTTGACCTTCGTCAGAATGACAATTCGGGCGGAAGCTAACCAAAGGTATAAGGTAAGGTATATATATATATATATATATATTAATTTCACGAAAGTATGTGATGAAAAGAACCACGAAGGAAAGGAAACAGAATGGTGCTCAAGCGCTTTCGTCTAATGACATTCTCAGGAACACTGAAGTAAATAACAGCAAGCCGAGGGAACGCGTGGTGTTCATATAATGACCACCACGTGTTCCTTCGGCTTGCTGTTATTTACTTCAGTGTTCCTGAGGATGTCATTAGACGAAAGCGCTTGAGCACCATTCTATATATATATTAGGGTGTCCCAGCCGCACATGTGAAAATAAAAATTTGCAAGAGTCAAATCGCACACCCCTTTAATTAATTACACTTGAAGAAAGGAAAAAATGGGCGAAATTTCATTGGCCTATTAGGAGGGGAAGGGTCCCCTCATTGACCTTGTTTATTCGACCCTATATGAACAAACGTAAATGCTCACCATTAATCATTCTAGAATGGAAGAATGAGATGTAAATTCTTTCTAATGACTAAATTAAAGGAAATGGAAATTCTTCCTAATGGCACATTTCATTTCGGGGTACAGAGGATCTTTTTGTCTGCTGAGGGGAACTGCTGGCGGTGGTATTCAACGACTTTGTACACGAGCTGCCGTTCCTCCTCATTTTTTGTCAGGCCCTCGTTGAAATCTTGCGCCAGTTTCACCGCCCGTTCTGCCGCGTCGTTCACAGACTTCAACGATGGTGCACATCCTTCGAGATCTTTGGGGGTTTTTGGAACTGGCAGCTTCAGGCAATGAAAAAGGTTTTGAGTCCTTTTCGTGACCAAGGTGCTCAAATCTGACCATCTCACGGTCAAGACACTCTTTCCCTCCAGCCGACGCAGATCTTTTGGGTTTTCGGTCTTCTTGAGCAGGTTTTGGAGCATGGCCGTCTTCTCTGCATCGGTGGTTTTGGAGGAGAACATAGCGAGTCCGGCTAAATCTTCGCTTAGGTACCAGAGGTGGCCCCGGAATTTCATCAATGCGGCGGTACCTACATCATGATCCACCGCCTTGTACCGCTCTAGGTCCTCCAACAGCTCCAGGTCATTGACAGGCGTGTCCGCCGTCAATGGAGCCTCGAACCACCTCTGGAGGTAGATGGTGACGACAAAGACGTTTATCCTGCGTAGTGACCAGACCTCGTGAGCAGTCAGGTGGAATTGGCTTCGGAAGATGAGCATCTTAAGACAGTAAATGCATTTGGCCATCCACCTGGCCCGGTGGTATGCTCCAGGACGATTGTACCGGAGATCTCGTTTGCCATGACCATCGAGGAAGACCAGAGCGAGGATCAGGAACTCCCGGTAATCGTCTCTTGGGTGGCCAATTTCAAGCTGGTCTTCAATGAAGTGGACAATCTGCTCTTTTTTCAATGCCACCCATTCCGAAAGGATGTGCTTGGGCCATCGCTGTTGAACGGAGAAGCCTGCTTCTGGTCGATGAACTCCCATTGGGATTTGAAGCGAGCGAACAGCGCAATTTGGGGCCAGAAGACCTGAAGAACAGGTCAAAGACTGAAGTGATTACCAATTCCATCATGTGGTGTCTGCAAGCCAGGAAAAGAACGCGGCGGTCCATTTGGTCCTGGATAATCGTACAAGCGCCGCTGTGAATACCGGTATTCGCCGCTGTTGTGTCGAAGCAGAGACCGGCAATCCATGGTTGAACTTGCGGCCAATCGTCCAGCACCTTCAGAACAGCTCCAGCCATCCGCTGTCCCGTGCTGTCAGGGATTTTTGGGATCACCAACAACTTCTCAAGATTCTTCCCGCTGACCAGCACTGGTATGCGATCCGATTTCCCTCCATCCGAATCAGGGAGGAGTTTGCCACCAAAGTGGACGACAAGTGGCGTATCAGGATTGAACTCGGTCTTGATTCCGGCTGCCAAGTTCTTCCTGGACTTCTGCCGTGAACGGTGAAGACTTGATTTGGACAAGGTGACCGAGGATAACTCAACTCCCGCGGCAGCGAGTGCTGGAGCCACAATGTGCATCGCTTGGCATACTGAGGTTCCAGTTCGATCCAGGGCTGCAGCAAAATTGGGATATTGGATGATCCTCCTTGCCGACACTTGGCCGTCCTTGGGAGCGGATCGAGGAGCCGAAGGACCAGGAGAGGAATATTGGACATCATCATTGGATGCTTCTTCCATGGACTCCGAAGAAGAAGACCCACTTTTCACCGTTCCTTTTGCTTGCAGTGAGTCCATCTCTTCGCGGCTTTTCTTCTTCCTCTTCTCTTCAGCTGCTCGGCGTTTCTCCCGCTCCGCTGCCCTGCAAGCAAACTCCAGGTCCTCTCCTCCGATGTACATCTTCCGCACGGTTCGCTGGTCATTCAGAAAGTCTCTATCTTCGGGGACTTTGATGAGTTCATGGCGTTGGCACGAGCTGTTTCGAACAGTGTATTCAGGTTGGCTTGGAATCCCTTTTCCCGCTCCAGTTGCTTCTCTCCCCCATGGTTTCGGTTTCTGGCAACCTTCTCGTAGTCCGTGGAGAGGGCCTTGATCCTCTCGACGCACTTGGGCTTGTGGGAGGTCGGAATAGATGCCCGAGCCCACACCGCCATAACCTCATCAGCTACCACATTGGCAGCTTCCGCCGTGGACTTTTTTTCTTCCGAGTGAAGAACAACAGACGTCGAAGAACATCTCCCACTGTCGGGAGTTGACACAGCTTTTCCAGGGGTTCATTTCGCAACACCCCACCAACCACACAGTCTCCTGCTTTCTTGTATCCATAACCTGAAAAGAAATATGCTACAATTAGTATAAGGTAGAGAGTAGCCGTTCAGCAATAGTAACACATGGTTTGAGGGGACCCTTAAAATTAAAGAACACGAATGAAATTCATCTTGCTGGCATGTTTTCACGAGTGGAAGAAATTAGGGGTGTGTGCATGACAAACTTCAGGAACAAAAAAAATTGGGACACACTAATATATATATATATATATATATATATATATATATATATATATATATATATATATATCTGCATATTATATATATATATATATAATGCACTTATCGAATGAGCACTAGAAATATGCAAATGACATAGTGTCTGCATATATCATTGCTCCTATCAGCCATGCTTGCTCATAGCTATATCCCTGCAGAGTTCATAAAGGTATATCTTACCCCCTGGTCAAAAATAAGTACGGAGACATTCTGTCCAGCAATAATTACAGGCCTATTGCTGTCGCTTCCTGCTTCTCGAAACTACTAGAAAAACGCTTGTTACGCCGATTAAATGATTTCCTATGGAGATCTCCTAATCAGTTTGGCTTTAAAAGGTCCCAATCAACTGACCTGTGTATCTATTATGTACTTAAAGAAACAATGTCTAAATACATTGACAGTAATTCAACCATTTATAGCTGTTTCCTTGATATAAGTAAGGCATATGATAAGACAGGAAGGTTCCCATGTACATATTAAATTTATTGAAATTTTGGTATTCCCACCAATCTTTCACTGTTAGGTGGGGCAATGTACTATCCGAGTGTTTTGGCTCCTCTTGCGGGGTGAGACAAGGCTCCTCGCTCTCCCCTATGCTGTTTAATGTGTATATCGACGGATTAATTGCTTCACTTAATGAGGCAACAGTGGGATGTTGTATAGATAACACAAGGATAAATAACTTAGTTCATGCCGATGATATCGTGTTTAATAAGTCCCTCTGTTAAAGGTCTGGATCGGCTACTAAAGGTCTGCGAAGTGTATTCGCAGAAACATGATAGTTTTTTTTAATGTTACAAAAACGAAGGTTATGCAATTTCATCCTAAAAGCTGCAATCAGCCAGCTGATATAAGGTTTAAAATGAATGGAGAAGTAATTGAGGAAGTACAAGAGTTTAAGTATTTGGGTCAAACTATTACCAGCTACTTGAGTGATGACTCGGATATAAGAAAATCTCGAAGCCTGTGTACTAAAGCGAATATGACCATAAGGAACTTTCGATTCTGTACAAGTGAAGCTAAAGACACTCTCTTTCGTACTTTCTGCAGTAATATATACGGACAGCAACTGTGGGTGAATTATAAAGGTTCTGGCAGAACCCTAAATTTGCTGTACAATGGGTCTTTTAGACTCACATAAATTACCCCCGAGATGCTCAGCTTCGCAAACGTTTGCTACCCGCAATGTCCCGAGCTTCCCGGAGGTAACAAGACGCGCTCAACACAGTCTAATGCAAAGAATTAAAAAATCAACCAACCCGATCATCCAAGCTATCCATGAGTCCTGCCATTTATCCTCTAAGTCTAAGCTATGGACTTCTTGGTACGAAAAACGTCTGTCTGTAGCTCCACTTAACTTCGACATTACAGTATTATTTCTAATCAATTGTATATATTTCTATCCTTAGTATATGAACTGTCATTGTATTAATAATATTTGTCATATGGACTATAGTCTGCCAATAAACCTTTTCTTTTCATTTATACAATATATATATATATATATATATATATATAATCTTTGGTATTTTCGAAACTACTTTACGGTATCTTTAAATTCAGTGCCAGACATTTTTTTTAAATAGTTTTTTTAACGTTCAAAATAAAGTTTAAAGGACAACGTACAAACCCTGTTAAAGACCCATTCACAAGATCTAAAAGTTCACAGGGCGATATAATGACAAATCAATTAATAAATATTTAATGCCACGACAAAATAGCGTGCGCGTTTCCACGAAAATAATTATACGCGATAAAATTAACTTTTTTTTTTATATTTTATTTTATCAGAAGGAAACGAAACATCCTATAACCTTCAGTTAACATTTAATCGTCCTTTAACACTATTCCAAAGTTTTTTGACGCGCTTGAGAATTACTCAATCAACACTCGCTATCATTCAAAATATTTCCAGCCTTCGCTACTGTTCCCGCCTATCACCTAACCCATTCGCGGGCTCCACATCCTCTAAAAATCGCTTAAACCTCCTCTAAAAGACGATTCAACTGCCTTAAAATCCTTTAAAACCCATTAAAGATAACGAAAAATTCTTTGACATCCTTTAAAGTCCTCTTCACATCCTCTAAAATCATCCAAACGTCTTCCTACAACATCCTTTAAACACCACCTCAAATTCGATAAAATTATTTAACACACTTTTTTCGAATTATTTAAAACGAAACCATCCTTTAAAAGCATTCAAACGCCCTAAACCACACTTTAAAATCATTTAAATGCTACCGAGTATCCCTTAAATAAGCTTTTAACATCTTTAAATCATTAAAACGCTCTTAAATATCCTTTAAAATCGTTTAAACGCCCTTAAACATCCTTCATCATCCTTTCAAGGTCTATTCAGCGTTCCATTCTCCTCCTGAATTTGACATGCACAAAGGACAAGGACGAATTAATCGTCAAGGAGAAAGTTCAACCCATATGAGAGAGAGAGAGAGAGAGAGAGAGAGAGAGATATATACACACACACGTGTTTCTAAAGTCGCGCAACCCAATGTATATAATATATATTTTTTGTGGTTGCGCGACTTTAGAAACACCCTGTATCAAATCTAATATAGACAATGAATAGAAAATGTTACAAGAGGAATTGGATATGGTTGGATTGGAAGGAAGGCGTATCTGTTTGTGGAAACAAAGCCCCATTTTGAGGCGTCATTTGCGGACAGTATTTTCATAAAGACAAAATCGTTTTTCATTTTATTCTCGATCACACGTTCCTGCATCCTTTCACCATTTCACAATAATTAGACTCAAAATTAAGCCTTTAATCTATTCGTTATCTCATGGAGGGGAGGGAGGGAGGGAGGGAGGGGAAGGAAGAAGGGAGGACGTTTGTACGTATTTACTAACCTGTATGTGCGTAAATAAAAAGATATAGGCTAACAAAATGAAAAGCCGTAGTAAGTCCTATACATTATTCCATACGGAATACATTCCTAAGGAAACTGTATACTGTAATGTATACAGTTGGCTGAAAAAAGAACCTGTTAAGCGTACTTGATACGGAGAGAACTTGGACAATTATTTTATTCTGCATCGGCAAGGGGGGGGGGGGGTTTCCGCTAGGGGAAGAGAACGGAGAAGAAGGTCATGGTAGCTCTCCCTCACACTTCCCCCATTTTCAAAGAGCCGCGCACGGAGGAGGTTGAAAGTAACAAAATACCAACCCCCTCATCCACTCGTTGGATGAGGGGGTCTGTACGCGAATTTTGTACATGTACTAGGGTGTCCACAATGCGTTGCCACCCCAGTAAAATACTAACTGATTTTCGTTTTTATTTCACACCCATTTGAAATGGGTGATAGCAGCAACTATACGATTGAACAACGCATATTGGCTAGTACCTGTGTCCATGAGCCACCACGTAATGGCAAAACCATTGAAAATATTCGCGCGCACTTCCTCCACAAAAGGCGCGGCACGATTAAATCGTTCCTGGAAGTCTGCGCGAATATTTTCAATGATTCTGCCATTACGTGGTCGCTCATGTACCCAGGTACTAGCCAATACGCGTTCTTCAATCGTACAGTTGTTGCTGTCACCCATTTCAAATGGGTCTGGAAGAAAAACGAAAATCAGTTAGTATTTTACTGGGGTGACAACGCATTGCGGACACCCCGTACTTTGACAAAGGCTTTAAAAACTAGTCTTACCACCAGATTCACGCACGAATCAACTGGACAAGGCGAGAATGGGCCACTCGGTATACGAGTTACCTTACCCCCCCCCCCCATATTTCATAACCCTGGTAAATTAAATGAGCCTATACCAGAGATATATATTACGTTAAGGTAACGAAATATGACTAAACTCTCTTATTACATAGCCATGGTAAATTATACCAAGGGTATATTGTACAGAGATTACGAAATAAGGGTCAAACGATACTTTTTCAACCCTTTAAAAATTGGCATATACCCATTGGGTCGACGAAACATTCTACACCCACACTAAAAAATTAACTAACCTAACCATAACCAAGAGAACAACATTAGCCTTATAAAAGACACGTTAAAACTGTCGTACACTGACACGGAGGGATAGTCGGAACTTATTCAGTCATACACGACGGACACGGGGTGCTTTTACACCGTGGAATCGGGGTAGTGCGTGTAGAGTTAAGGGAAGGGGGAATTTGCCCACGACTCCCCATCCCCAACTGTAAAAGAGGGGGGCACGCGCATTCTAATAAAATTTTACTCGTAAACAATTGATTTGAAGAAGAATCTGGGGAGATAAAGACGGACGAGGGAGGAAAAGAACACTCATTTCTCAACATTCCTTAACAAAAAAAAAAAATAAAAATAAAAATAAATTCAAAAGAAATATATATTAAAAGTAAAAAACGTGATTCCAGATTATGAAATCTAATGTCCGAATGACGCAAGAGGTGCGTGCGTGCGTGCATACGTGTGTGCATGCGCACGCACACGGTACGAGAAATTGGGGGGGAAAAAAATAGTCAACCAATTGATCAACACTATTTATATTCATAAAAACAACAAACGATGACGACGACGTCTATTAAAATGATGCAACACAACTCGCCTCAGGCCTTGGGGTCGTCCCACTCCCCTCCACCCCCAAAAATATAAAATAATAAAATTACAGAGTTGGATCCTCCTCATTTTTTGCCAGTATTTTTCTTCCGAGATTTTCCATTCCTTCCCTACGGCACTAACTTCCCCTAACCTCCCCCCTCCCCCCCCCCCCCGACACCTCAAAGTCCCCTCCCCTACGGTTTGTAAGTAAATAAATTCCCTTCGGGTCATATATTTCCTGCGGGTGAAAACCTTCATCTAGGCCTAGAGAGAGAGAGAGAGAGAGAGAGAGAGAGAGAGAGAGAGAGGAGAGAGAGAGAGAGAGAGAGCGCGCTTCGTACGCGAAATAATATGCGCACGCATAAGCATTTTTGCTGATGCAAAACTTATCCCCCTCCAGGATTCGAACCCGGGCTCTCCTGACTATCAGACGAGGGTTGACCCATTCGGCTCCGACACGATAAAAAGTAACCTATTAACTTGAATTCTGTCGTAGCCGAATGGTCAGCGTCCGCGTTTCCGACTGAGAGAGTAGGGGTTGGAATCCTGTGCGGGGGAAGGGGGTAAATTTTACATTATATATACAGGGTGTCCCCTAAGGCCGGTGTTATTGGAAAATTTATTTTAAATTAAGCTTACAAAAGTAATACATTAGAAGTAAAATTTTCAAATTGACGTCTTGCGTTAGGGACCTTTTTTTTTGTTGCAGGTTGAATAACGCGCAATGCCTAATACGGAAGCTAGTTACACTAGTGAGAAAAAGCCCTCCCCCTCAGCCTCTTCCTCACGAGTGTAACTCGCTTGCGTATTAGGCATTGCGCGTTATTCAACCTGCAACAAAAACAAAAGGTCCCAAAACAAGACAGACATATATATATATACTTACCACATGAAAATTCTTCTAAAATTGCTGAAGTGAAGGAGAACAAGTAAAACGTACCTGCAGCAAAGGAGAGAAATAAAGGTGTTAATCAAAACAGGGGTATGATAGTAATTAGGAATCAATTACGAACCTAAATAGGCTTTGATTGGTCAAATATGAAATTTTATTTCAGATGAATTAACCAGAGTAGGGAAAAAAAGTTTAAAAATGTATTACTACTTTGTTAAATAGATAATAAATAAAATCTATTAGTTATACATCCTAAATTAGAACGAACAGAATATTGGGTTTAAAAATGTTCGTTTCAATTTTGTATTTTGATCATTTCGCTGTCATATTAAAATTAAATTTCGGGTACTGCAAATGGTCAAAAAGTACCCAGTTCGAATCTTGTCTCTATGCATGATATTCCATACATATATATATATATATATATATATATATATATATATATATGCGCCTCGGTGGTGTAGTGGTTAGTGTCGCTGACTACGAATCCATCGGTCCCAGGATTGAGACCCGCTAACGGCAAGCGGCGCGCAGCAAAACCGAGCTGTTCATCCTTCCGCAAAGAAAGTGATTGGTAGATAAAGAAGTACACTAGGTAGCCTAGTGGTTAAGACGCTGGGCTGGTGGTGGGGCGTGGTTCGGATTCCATGTTAAACTGTAGGTCTAAGGTGGAGTGACAAGCTTGACCTTCGTCAGAATAAACAATTCTGGCGGAAGCAAAACCAAGGTTATTATATATATACACACACCACACACACACACACACACTGTATTTGGGCCTACGGTACTAAATTACTCACGCGACTGTTGTAAAATATTAACGGTATTCTTTTTATATAAATTCCTATGAACAAATGAACCTATGCAGCCTGTATTTTCTTCTGGCCTTCCCGACCTACAAAAGGGCGTAGGGCAAATATGCAGTGTGTGAAAAAGGTTCGTTATTAATAAAACGTAGTTATTGAATTTATCCCTTGCGGGTAAACACGCCTCACAATTTTATGTAGAAAACCTACGTTAATTTAGATTTCCATCACCAAACTCAGAGTAAATGTTTACATACACACACAAGTCGTATCCGGATTTCTTTCAAGGGAATATTTAAAATTGATTAAAGGAAACTTGAGGTTAATAATAGTACTTATTATTATTACGGGGAAGGAGTAGTGTGCGGGGTTGGGGGTTTGGGGTGTGCGAGCTGCAGTAATTGGCAAATCACTCGTCCGTGGCCTAAAGAAGGTAACTTAGTAAATGAGGTTATACAGTGGGCCTACTCGATAAAGGCTTATTATACACAAAATATTAATTTAAGGCCTACAAGATCGCATGGAGGGTCTATGTAGACCTACAGCGGCCTACTCTGATTCCTTTCGGAAGTTTCTTCCTGCAGGAAGGAGGGGCCAAGGGCAAACGCCCGCGAAAATGCCCACCCCTGTATAAGGAGGAGAGAGCCAAAATCCAAGGTCTCTGAAACTGACAATGCCATTTTTTTTTTACACAAATTTTCCAAAGATTGTGTAGTCGGAAAAATGCATGTTGGGTAAAGATGCCAATGGTCGCGCATTGGTCCTAATGTCGCGCAGTTGACTTGAAAAAAAAATCCCCACAAAATACTGTTAGAGTGAAAGAAATAAAATTCGTCAAACCATTACTTCTAATAACAAATGCGCAACCATTGGCAACTTTACCCTGTGTGTCGTGAAGAAAAGAGTAATGTGTGTGTGTGTGTGTGTGTGTGTGGTGTGTGTGTGTGTGTGTGTAAGAGAGCATGCTTGACTGACTGCTCGAAGAGTAGATGAGACATGGGGAAAAAACTAAGGAGGATAGTGACAGGAGAAACGGGAGTTCTAGCACTCCCCGTCGCCTACCAAACATCCCCCACCCCACTGGAGTACTTCCCTCGTCAATTGGTTGGTGTCTACATTCTTCTCCTCATTATGAACCCTGAGGCTTATCGATTAATAGGATTAACCTATATCGTACGTAATACATAGGTGCGTTGTAATAGGGATCTTATTACAATCCACAGTAATTAATGTAGTTGCGGAAAAAAATTCGCTTAGAAAATCTAGATCATAAAAAAATTACTAATTGGTTTCTTTGGATATTTTACTTTTTGGTCACATTAATAAATTGTCAACAAGAAAATTCACTCATAGGTACTAAGTAATTTCTTACGCTTTTTAGAAGTTTTAGGTTTTGGCGAACTTTTTTCCGAAACTACCTTAGATTTATACGTTAACACGTTTGTAGACAATATTTAAATAATAATAATAATGTCTGGAATTGTTTAACGTCAATATGTGACTGAGGAGACTTACGGCTTTGAAAAAAACACGCTCGGATCCGAACCACGGGTCGTTACATCATCAACACAGGGAACAGTACCCATCCAACTACTGAAGAGAACCAACGGCGCCTAACCTCGATGGGGCTACGCCGTGATCAATGTCTTAACACTGCTTTAGCGTCGATCAACGAAGTTAATCGACATTGGTTCTGGAGAGTAGGTGGATGGGGGACTGTCCTCCGCGTCCAAATTGCGTAGCGACCGGCAGTTCGGATCCCACGCAAAGCAGTAGGTCCTTCCCATCATACGACCTTAGATGTTGCGAAGGAGGTTAAACACCACCATCAAACAATAAGCTTAACTTCGATGATGTAACGGGAAGCAGGTGCTGCCACATTGATCACGAAATAGCTCTAAATCGATTTGAAGGTGAATGAAATAGAAAAAAAATGGTTCCACTAGAAAAGTCCCCCCCCCCCCCCCCCCCTCCCCAAAAAAGCCCAGTAGAGAGAGTCACATCGGGAAAATAGTCTGTAAAACTAAATTCCCCTTTGAGAGTCCACCGCGCACAAACCCAATCTGAAGAGAAATTTATTGCATCAGTTACTATTCACCAAAATGATTCCTAACATTTTCCGATTCATGGCATCCAGTGCCATCTCTTCTTCCTCCGCGGAACCCCGGAGCATTTTTCCTCCCCCATTATTCAACATTCAGTTCCTTCCTCCCAACCCACCCCTTCCCGACGTCCCCTCTCTCTCAACACCACGTTAACTCCAAACTGAGGGTATACAATTTTCGTATGGTCGAAATAAATCACCGATGTTTTGTTTTATTTGAAATTTCTGTAACTTACTTTCAGTAACTTTTCGATTTTCAGGATCTCTCTCTTTTTCCATGTTCATGAAGTTTTGCGACACCCCCATCGCTTCTTCCCCAGGAGGAACCAGCGAACCCCAGTTCGGAAGCACTGCAAGCGGAAGTTCGTACAACCTTTAAAAGCCGAAATACTGAAATGGTCGGTTTGGTAACCAACGTTCAAATAAGCGGCTCCTAATATCGACTGTAGAGATTATCTTTTGGGTATAGCTTTTTTGGGCATATGCTCAATGCTGAAAATGAGAGCCAGCAAGTTCCCGGTTAGTGTTTATGCGGTTCCCAGTTCGGAACCTAATTCTGAAAGGAACTTTCACTTATTTTGACACGCAACACGGAACCAACCAAATTAATATTTTTATCTCGTACGAAACTTAACTCCTTAAAATGTAGAATGCCATGGCATCGAAATGGTACTTCAAACAACATGGAAGGAAAGAATAAAACATTCAGAGCCACCTAAAAGCTAAAAATTCCTCATGGTCCTCAATCACGAAAAATGGTAGAAATTAATACACAAAATGGAGGACGTGGCCTCCGTGAATGTCCAACTCATGGCCTCCATCTCTTCTTAATGGGTGACTTAGCATTAATGAAAATCCATCATCATCATGAGGGGTCCAATCGACAACTAGACCGGAGCAGTTGCGATCGTACGATCGGTATTTACCGTACGGAGGCCAACCGGCCTACCAGCCGGCCCGCAAATGAGTAGTTCGAGTGGATATTATATACTGTACGAATACCGTACCGTGTGTGTGTGTGTGTGTGTATATATATATATATATATATATATATATATATATATATAGAAGACTGCCTGTGGCTTTAGTGAAACCGTTCGCTCAAGAAACGTTGCTGCAAATACCTGTTGAACTATTAACGGTTTGTCGTACTTTTATACACAAATGCGAGTAATGTCGAACAGACGTTGAACAAGAAAGTTCAAAAAATGAAAAAAAAAATTTAAAAATGAGGTTTAAAAACCCATTTTTTATCAGTCATTGTTTTAATAGCGGAATTCTACACATGTAACTCGGTGTCGCTCGAAAACAACTTGCCACGAGCATTGAAAATCTAATTTCCCCAATTCATTGTATATGCAACGTAAACGGACCTAAACATTAGTGTTTACATTTAGAATTTTCGTTCTAGTAAGTATTATCAATGCCTATACGGGCCAATTGATCTATTATATTCGCCTATACAACGTTTTTTGAAAGACTTAATAGACCTTGGTAAAAACAAACAATCTCGACTTCCATCTCGAAGAGGCGAACCTATAACGGATTCGCTTCAGTCCGTGAACGGCGCACGACGGAGGTATCGTGCAGAAAACAATGCAGACCGCTACGATACAGCGTTTAAAGGTTTTAATAAAGGGAGCCATGTGTTAAAATTAATGGGGGAAAAAGTTACGCTTACGTGGATAAGAATTTACGGGGCCTATACAGTACATTTAAAAGTTATATACGGCCAACATATAATCGGTATAGAGGAAGCTGGCACTTTTGTATTGGGAGTAACTTTGGTAATTTGGCACTGGCATTCACTGAAGATATAAACAAAATAGGGGGAGGAGGGAGGAGTCAATCAAAATATACCGATTTTGCACAGCCTCATGAAGGATTTGAACGTCTTAACATGGACAATGTTTGTGTAACACATGGTCATTATTTTGCCCCAACTTGGTCTAAGTGTCATTTATACGGTTGTCCAAACAGAGTACTTTCGTACAATTCCCGTTCCAGACGGGGAATTTTCTCGGAATCAATTGACAATGTGAACATTTTTGAAACAAATTCAACAAATTCTGAAAAAAAGTTCAAACACGAAAAGCAAATCATGCTACAATATGGAATTTCTCCAAACAAATTTTTATTTGTATATACAGGGTATATCCCACAAGTCGGGTCTCGTAGGAAAATTTATTTTAAATTAAATTTACAAAATTAATACTTTAGAACTAAAATATTAGTAATGGTTAATATGGGAGCGAGTTACACTCGTTAGGAAAAGGCCTCCGCCTTTTACTTCTAATGTATTTTGTAAATTTAATTTAAAATAGATTTTCCTACGAGACCGGACTCGTGGGATATACCCTGTATATACAAATAAAAATTTGTGGGACACCTCGTATATATACAATAGCTTCTTTAAAATGAAGTATAAATGACTGCGACTCGAGATTCCATTGAAGTGAGCCAAATCAGTGTGAAAACAACTCAAATCGAATTCGTGTTCAGAAAGGAGGAGGAATTCCTTAAACAAAGTTCTTGAAATTTGTCTCTCTTGTTCCAAGAGCAGCGTAATTAGGGTACCAGATGCCGCAAATGTGGGAGGATGGCTTCGTTTTCACAGTGCAGGATAGGTGTGCGCGCCAAACTTGTCCATTGGGGTTTATGCCAGGGCTTCTCAGAGCTAAGGGAATCGACAACGTCAGCCATCTTTCGTCTCTCTGGACTCATTCAATCGGGTTTTGGTGGAGTGATACGTGGCACTATTCTCTTGGAGGTGTGCCATAGGTGTGTAACAGGAATTTAAATGCAAAACGCCCCAATGTAACGCGGGTAAGGAACATTTTAACAAGAATTAAATCTCTCCTAGTATCGGCAAACCTTTGAAGCATCACAAATATACGACTAAAATTTTCGTGCTTAACGAAACTAGCGTCACTTCATCGACAAGTTCTTCTATGTTAAATTAAGTTATCGTTTTAGAGTGACGATTGTCTACGAAATGGGTACAAGTTCGTGCTGAACTATGGTCCATGAACGGGACTACCCACGCGTATGCATTCAACATAAAATGATATAGCGAGCTCGCCCGCGACTCTGGCATTTTCACGCGCATGGTAATCTTCAAGGTAGTAAGCTGGCGGATACAAGTGGCCATTTTTCCCAGCCATGGATCCACTGAAGATCAGTTTATTCATCTATCCATTTGCTATTCTACAAATTCTGAGCAAGGCCTAAACCTATCCGTTTCTGAACAGACCACGCTGATTGTCCAATCGTGTAACCAAGGGTAAGTGGTGATATATGACGAGCACCAAATGTACGAGGCATCTCTCATGATCTACACAGTCCTTACACGTAAAGTTCATTTTTCCAATACTTCCCCGTGAAGATTAGGGTACGAAAACTAAAATTTTGAACATAGGCCTACCACAAACTCTACCGAACAATTTCCAAATTACTTAAGAAATGTTTACGATTCTCCTCTCCCATAAGGGCAAAGATCACGCACGTGACAGAGGGGAACCATCTGTAGGTCGGTACATCATCTAAACGCGAAGAAAGACGGTCCTCCACCCAACTACTGAACAGACCAAGTGGCTTAACCTCGCTGATCTAACGAGAAACTGTTATGACGTGCTCCCCTTCCCCTCCAAAATGAAAAAAAAAAGCTGGAATGACAGCAATGTTGACATCTGATAACAGTTCATTACCCCCTTTCGAGTAGGGGGGTAGGGGTGGGAAGGGGTTAATATGGTTGGAAGCAAGTTTGGTTTTGAAAATGTTTCCTCCCCCCCCTTTTTTTCCAGGGATGGGGGGGTCTTAAAACGCTGAGAGAAAGGGGGCTGGGGGTGTAAACACAACATTTTCAACGAAAATTGTTGGAATTATATATATATATATATATATATATATATATATATATATATAGTGTTCAATATCCATGGTTTAGTTAATGCCACGGTTTCTGAATCCGAGTGTTTTCATTAGCCGAGCAGATATTTTCCTTTTCATTTGGTGCGTGCAGGGACCGACAACTTGATCCTTTTTCGGGGTCAGAGTCGATACGCGCTTTCTCATACCCGATGAAATGGTTATCTTCCACGAGCCTACCATACCCACTGTAAGAAACGCAGCATCCTTCAGATGCTGGAAATATAGCCAATAAACGAGTTTTATTTGAAAAAAATATGGGTAAAAACTGGTATAGAGTGCCAACCAACCAAACTTTTCTTCAGGTACGGACACAGACAGTGCCGGTCAAAACTTTTCTTTAGGTATCGATACAAAGTGCCAACCCAGCGGTCAAACCTCGCTTTAGGCATCGAAACCGAGTATCAGCCTCCCCAGTCAGACTTTTCTTTAGGCACCAAGGGTCAATCCCAGAATAGGCACCTGAAATCATTTTTAGGTGCTTAATCTGGGATTGAGGCAAAACACAGGTGCTTAATCTGGGATTGAGGAGAAAAAAATATAAACAGTTTTTAGAGATATAATTTCATTGTTTTTATCAATATTTGAAAAAATCAACTCTAACCTAACATATCTATACCAATTTATGTGGCAAGATATATTTGCTTCAGATGGATTCAGAAACATTCGGGCTCATATTGCAGGAATTTATAATATCTAAAATTTTTCTTTATTCATTAAACCACTTTAAACCTTTTATAACTTTGCCTTTATTACATTTGTAATAAACTTTGTACAAACAATAAATTTTGTAATCATCAGGTTTTTTTTTATTTAACTCCTTGCAAGATGCCTATTCTGGGATTGAGGTTGAACGCAGGTGCTTCATCTGGGATTGAGGTACATCAGGTGCCTATTCTGGGATTGACCCGGCACCAACACCGAGTGCCAACCCACCCACCAGTCAAACCCGCCGGTAAGAATTTATATCCCTGGAGTAAACCCTAGAATGTTGGAGTCGCCGATCCGACCATGCGACACTGAAACGAGTGATACCCAAACATGGCTTCATATCGTACCCACCAAGGTCTTCTCGTAGGGCAATACTCTGGGCGCCGTCATAACTTTTACTTTTATGATAATGTATATAGTGCGGCATAAATTTATTAAAAACAATACGCAAAGACGTTCTTCACATTACCCAACAGGGTATGAGGGTATAAGAACATTGACACTATGAAAAATTTGAAATATTGCGTCAATATCTCCAGACCAAATTTCCTTAGATTCTCAGGGATCAGTTGTTGAAAATAAAATAAAGTTAGGTTAACTTGGGTCTAAATTAGGACGAAATGATACTCGATGGCTGGGCTCGTCTCCTCTTAAAATTTTTGATCAGAAGAATAATAAATGAAAAATAATATTGATAAGCCAACAGAATTCATTTTAAAAACCTATAAAGTTGTAGGCGATGTAGGCCTACATGCGGTAAATGTCAAACTTTACAGACACCAAACTCAATACAGGCCATGTCACAACTTCATATTGTAAAACTCAAGATCTTGATATATTTACATCCTTACATCCTGCTCAGTGGTATGTAAACAAAATTATTATGATTACTCATGACATGGTTGTTCTTTGATCTCTCTCTCTCTCTCTCTCTCTCTCTCTCTCGGCTGAGGCGAGAGAGATAAAATGTGAAAAGTGGGCCGACTTATACAGGGTGTCCACAATGTGTTGTCACCCGAGTAAAATACTAACTGATTTTAATATTTCTTTCAGACCCGTTTGAAATGGGTGATAGCAGCAACTATACGATTGAAGAATGCATATTGGCTAGTACCTGGGTCCATGAGCGACCACGTAATGGCAAAACCATTGAAAATATTCGACACACACTTCCAGGACTGATTCAATCGTGCAGCTCATTTTTGGAGGTTGCTGCTATCACCCATTTCAAATGGGTCTGAATGAAAAACGAAAATCAAGTTGATATTTTACTGGGATGACAACACATTGTAAACACCCTGTAGAAGCAGTACAAAACCATTCTTCTCGAATCAGTACAAATACTTTTAGAGCAGATTACAAAACATGATAAAGATAACGTAGGGTACCTACTTAAACTTACAATCCGTTATGAACCTAAAATGATCTAAAAAAAACTCCATTAATTAATTTACTCAAAATCATTATGACGACCGTGTCTACTATACACAACCAACACACGCATAAAATAAAAATCAAACGCATCGAAGGTTAATGAAAAACAAACTCAGAATATGAGTTTCGACACAGTGTGCCTGTGTTTGTCAAGTAGACTCTCGAAAACCAGGCAGGGATTGCAACTTCTCTGGTCTATTCAATAAAGGGGTCATGAACACGCATAATATTTAATTTAGCCGCACGAATCCACGCGTATATATTACTTCTCAGCTACTGTAAACAAGCCCCGTATAGGTGTGTGACGGTTGGGATGGGTGGAGTCAACATATAGGCCCTATACACCAAAACATAGGCTGTGCAAAGATCCCAGGCTCGTATAACCCTATTTAAGGGTTACCTACAAACCGTATGAAACCCCCTTGAAAATAATTCTATAACGCTAATTCCCTCGTCCGTAAACGTACAGGATAAGCTATACAGAATACTTAAATGGTTCGGTGGGCTACTTCGTCATTACGGAACACCACCTCTTTCCATTAGATCAGCGAGGTTAAGCGACATTGGGTTTTAGTAATTGGATGGATGGGCGACCGTCCACCGCATTTAGATGATGTAGCGACCCATAGATAGGTTCGGCTTCTACGTAAAGCCGCGAGTCCCCTCCGTCATCTAACCTTTACGGATGTTGAGGAGGAAATCAAACAACTATTTTATTACTAATACCGTTTATAGTACCATTTGGTCTACATCTAGTACCGTATTGATTTACAGACCCCACTCTCTTATGGAGTGTAGGCCTACATCTTTTACGGGTCTGTTACGCCGTAAGCATCATTGTAGGCGTCTAAACTAAATAGACTAAGGTTATAATTACAAATAATTTCCTTCATACAGGCCTATTATAGTTAACCTACCAGATATTCCCATTTGTAGGCCTCATATTCAAATTGAGAAAATTAGGCCCAGCGAGTCTTGGCAATTCGACTGACATATCAAAAAAAATTCTATATACACTAGGGCCTAACTTTATGCCAAATAGGCCTAGATCTATCCCGCGTTTTACTTTTGTTTTATTATACAGTTATGGTCAATAACTCCAGGCCTACTTAACCATTAGGGTCGAACGAGAAAAAGCACTATACACCAAACCAAATAACCCCCCTTCGATCCTCTCCTCTCCCGAAAAGAATGGGCCGTACACGAAAAATCAATTAGGGAATAGACGAAGTAAATTATAGGAATGCGTGAATAAAATGGTAGGAGCAAAGCGGAGAAGAGGACCTGCTTAAGTCATCATTGAACCGGATTCATTTTTTTTTTCTTTCCGAAGGAGAACTTTTCTTATTCCTTCCGAATGTCACACAAAACTTTAATTTTACACACACACACACACACAAAGAGATACGAAAGACGCAAAACCTGATTATATACGAACATAAACGTAATTGCTATTCAGTTCCAAAAATGAAAGCTATTTAATTCGTTTCAATTATATATATATATATATATATATATATAGTGTGTACATATATGCCTCGATAGTGTAGTGGTTAGCGTCGATGACTATGAATCCATCGACCCCGGAATCGAGACCCGGTGACGGCAGGCGGCGCGCGTCAAAATCTAGCTGT
The DNA here is from genome assembly GCA_023014485.1 of Bathynomus jamesi. Classification (NCBI taxonomy): domain Eukaryota; kingdom Metazoa; phylum Arthropoda; class Malacostraca; order Isopoda; family Cirolanidae; genus Bathynomus; species Bathynomus jamesi. Next base: position 236,648 of record JAJOZX010003706.1, on the reverse strand, counting down.
TCATCCTTCCACACAATAAAAAAAAGTTGGTTGGTAGATAAATGGGTACAATGGGTACCCTAGTGGTTAAGACACTGGGCTACTGGTGGGGCGTGGTTTGGATTCCATGTTAAACTATAGGTCTAAGGTGGAGTGACAAGCTTTACCTTCGTCAGAATGAACACTTTGGACTAAGCTAAACCAAGGTTTTATATATATATATATATGTATTACACACAGACCGTGCATGGAACAAGGAACTCTTCTAGGAAAATTAAATCCATTTATAGTCCGAATAAGTAAATGGTAAATGACAAACACGATAGTTTTTCTTTTTCATGATGTTAGCCCGACGTGGTCAACGGGTCACTAGCAAAGAGGCCCCAAAATATAGTTTACCTCACCAGTTATCTGCTAAGACCTTGTTCCAAAGTTGGGTCCTATTTGCTTAGCAGATAACTGGTGAGGGAAGCTATATTTTGGGGACTCTCTGCTGGTGACCCATTGCCTATGTGTTGGGTTTCCATCATGAAAAGGAAAAAAATTATAGTATTTGCCTTAATTTTCCCAGAAGAGTTCCTTGTTCCATGCATGGTATGTGTGCAAAACAATTATTTTATATATATATATATATATATATATATATATATAATATATATATATATATATATACACACACACCTTTGGTTTGTTTCCGCCAGAATTGTTCATTCTGACGAAGATCAAGCTTTTCACTCCACTGAATTCAGACCTACAATAACGTGGAAACCACGCTCCACCAGCAGCCCAGCGTGTTAACCACTAGGCTACCCATTTATCTACCAACCACTTTCTTTATTCTGTGAAGGATGAACATCTGGGTTTTGCTGCGCGCCGACTGCCGTCACCGGGTCTCGATCCCGGGGCCGATAGATTCGTAGTCAGCGACGCTAGCCACTACACCACCGAGTGGTATATATATATATATATATATATATATATGAACTCAGAATGGTTCCCTGAAGTTTTTTATGATACACACAGACCGTGCATGGAACAAGGAACTCTTCTGGGAAAATTAAATCCACTATAGTCCGAATAAGTAATGGTAAATGACAAATACCAGTTTTTCTTTTTCATGATGTTAGCCCGACGTGGGCAACGGGTCACTCGCAAAATGGTCCCAAAAATATAGCTTTGCGACAGGATCTAGGGTTTAAAGCAGCCTAGCCCCTAGTTACCCCTTTCTCTTTCATGTATTCAATCCGACGTGAATGCAACGAGTCTTTTGCTTATACTGAGGTTCTAAATGTAGCTGGATCCTATCTGCTTTAAACCCTAGATCCTGTCCCAAAGCTGGATCCTATCTGCTTTGCAGATAGCTGGTGAGGGAAGTTATATTTTTGGGACCACTTTGCGAGTGACCCGTTGCCCATGTCGGGCTAACATCATGAAAAAGAAAAACTATGGTATTTGTCATTTACCATTACTTATTCGGACTATAGTGGATTTAATTTTCCCAGAAGAGTTCCTTGTTCCATGCACGGTTATATATATATATATATATATAATATATTATATATATATATATATATATATATATATATATATATATATATAGGGTGAACCAAATGTAGGTGGACAGTAAATGATAACGTTTATTTTGAGAATACATATTTAATTTTTTTGTATACTATAATACAAAATAAAATTTAAATAAATTTAGTTATAATATTTAATATAATATAACACAAACACCATAGTTATAATGAACACCATAGTTATAATATAATATAACACAAGCCGTATTCAACCTACTGTCCACCTACTTTTGGTTCACCGTGTATATATTTAAAACGCATGGCTAGACTACAAACTAAATCCCACCGCAAACACAGCCTATTGTACTAAGCCCAACCATTTAAGAGTCGGTAGTACACTATGATACTGAGACTAAATTATAGCCTATTAATCTTCTGAAACCTAACCATCCTCAGCAAGACAAAATTATTATTTTGAAAGGCTCGATAGATAGGGTGGCCAGGCCTACTAAATAGAGCCTACCTAAATTTAAAATTTTCTATCAATTTGTATCGATTAAGTAAATGAAAACGTAAATACAGTACGTCATTCCACATACAAATTCATTAAACTGAAAAATATCCTTCTATTTTCCTTTTATACAAAAAGTAGCTTTTAGTCGTTTGCCAGATATCCTACAGCCTGCGGGTTACATCTTGTACTTTCGCAAGTTGGTTCTGTAACACGCCTATTAAAATAACCCTAAGTATTAGCTTAAAAGGAATCCCCTACATACCGCATAGGTTCATAGGATCCAGCAGGCCTACACGTGATATTAGGCCCTGCTCAAAGCCGACATACCCACAATCAAGGTTAACTGAATTTTGAAAGGTCAAAGTTGGGCGAGAGAGTTCTTCATTCTTAAGCTCCAGGGCTGACTGCGTGGTACCCTGATGGTAATAAAACCTTAAGCTGACCCTATTCACCCTAGTAAAATGATCAGATATTAGAAACCTATACATACGAGCTTCATCGATCTAGCTACTCGTGCCGACACTAGATGCGCGTTCAGGCTTGGGCCTATATGGTAGAGAAGGAAGCGAGAAGCCTACAATAATTTCTTAAATCGTACAACCTTTATATTAATTTGGATTCCGTATTCACTAAATAAGCCTGAATACTAATGCCAGTGTAGGCCTACTAAGTAGCCGAAAAGGGGCTGAAATACATGGTAAAACCTTAGCTGCTTATTACAGTCATTATTTGCCGTTATTGGTCTATTACGTGGCACAAGACTATATAGGCGCATCACGGTAGAGTAACACTGTACTCTGAGGCTAAAAATCGGTGTCAAAAGGCTCTTGCCGATAGCACTGTAGTAGTATACACGCCGACATTCAGTCACCTTGGGGCACTAGTTTGATGTTAACCAGACAGTGCCCAGGGGAAATGATGCAGTTCTTGCGTACCCATTCTCGAGATAGGGTATCTTTTAAACCGCATCTGTCAACATTTTAATGTATACTTAAGAGCTCAAAATATTTGGCAGAAAGGACCGATTTTTAATACCTATTTGAATAATCTCATCATATTGGGAGTTTGCAGCACTGAACTAACAAATAAAGACAGATGCAATAGCGTTATCCTATAGTGGCTAAATTTAGATTAAGTCCAATCCTAAATCCGGTCTATAGGTGTTCTATTTGGAATCGCTGTATAGAGAGAACCTTGAAAAGAGGGTATGTACCCCATGTCGTAACCCCCACCCCCTTTTCCGGATCAATATGTCTATGTAGGTCCTAAATTAAGTGAAAAATAAGCCTAAAGGCCAGAGAGAGAGGGGGGAGGGGACACCTAGTACCAACGAAGCAGAGCCTATTTTAAAACATGATGTGTACATTTGAGTATTCGTACCCCCCCCGTCTTGCATACCCTTAATTAGCTGAACATCTACTTTAAACCCCGTATCATATATATTAAACAAACAATAAAAACAATGGAATTACATACAATGATTTACAGCCTATTTTGAAAAATATGAACCTTAGCTATATATACTGTTCATATCTAATAGAAGTGTTGAAGATAATTGGGGGGGGGTGTTCTTGGGGTACTGAAGGGGTGGGATAATTGTCCTTGAGTCAACATTTGCCTTTCAAGAAATCCTCCTATTGAAGTGGCACCCTTCGTAGGATTCTCCCCATTGCCAGGCAGACAAGTCCCGAGATCTAGAGAGGTTTTATAATAGGAGAATAATTATGGAGGAGGCTTCGGGTATTAATTGTAAACGATTGAAAATTGGGGGTTGGTAAATATTTAACATCTCGGTGACAAAAGATTAAATGGTGAAGCTGTAAGATTAGCTACACAAATTTACGCAAACGGCCGGTTAGGGCAATATAAAATCACAAATCCTAATAACTTGAAGTTACATTATTCGCTACTTAGAGTCTAATGGGTGCTTCGTCATGAAGGTCAAGCACATCGAAAAACAATTTTCTGAAGTAAATCCTACATCCTAATGCGCCTCTATTAGCTACAAATACAGAAATACGAGCCAAAGCATCTAATAACTACGGAACAGGCAAAACCAGTCAATGAGCTACACTCCCTCCAAAGCGATATATATATATATATTATATATATATATATATATATATATCCCGACAAAAAATATATATAAGTAACCAAGCAAATGAACACATTCGGATGTTCCATATATTTTTATTTGATAATAAAAGTGAATGAATAACACATTTATTGAAACAAAATATGTATTCGAACTGTGTTGCTTTTCGCTTTGCATTATTATAAAGTTCATACACGTTCTGCCACTCAATTGATGAGCTTCGCTATTTGGTTCTCGAGGACAATCATCGCTCTCTATTTTTGTCAACTTCTCAATGTATGTATGTATGTATGTATGTATGTATGTACAGGGTGAATTGGAAGTCCTGCCTCAAAAATAACTTGTGAGGTAGAACTTATCGAGTAACAATTTCGTCGTAGCAATGTGGCAAAAGGGAACATTTTTGTTCGGGAATCGGACTTTTGCGTTTTCCTGGAAAATACCTGGCTGAGCGCAAAAAAAAACTGGATTTTCAACCTATTCAGGCATTTCCGCCGCACACCGTACCCAGATCATCTGGCCTCGAGGAAAAGAAAAAAAATATCTTGCGGGTAGAAAGGTAAGTAAGGCTTAGATAAGTTAGAAACTAATGGTTATGAGTTTATGACATCAAGGATGTCAAAAGAAGTCCCTCAACATATTACCGTTTGGAATGTAGCCCGACACTTATACGGGACGATACGCCTATACTGTATTGCTTACCCAAGTTGTAGAAACTCCGAATTACAGTCCAGATAACCAAACACCGCGTGGCTAGAATTTTTTTTAAAAATACTGAAATGTATATGGAATTTAACTTAACCATTTAGAGGCTATCTTCACTATCAACTTAGGCCTAGCTGCAGTAAAAGTACGAGGGATGTTAGGCCTATATGCTTAAAAGTAAAAAAGGCCTAGGTTCCAAGCACGCGTGTAATATATATATATATATATATATATATATATCGTAATTCCGACCTTGCATCTAAAAATAGTCCTTGAGGGCCAAAGGAACTGAAGATTATCTCTTTTTGTCTGTTTCGCTACGAAGAAATTATAAAGACTGGGAATTTCCCAAGAAAAAAAATAATAGGTCAGGCATGTCAGCTACCAAACAGTTACACCTAACGTATATGTGTGTGTGTGTTTATCCACTTGTGATAGAAGCTAGTTCGTAGGTTCGCGTAAACTGTGTGATGCCGTGAACGTCGTCATTGATCTACGTGGATCATCGACCTCCACCAGCCCATGATTTTCGTTTTGCGCATATGCCTCCTTTTAAGAAAATTCTCTCCCGCATCACCTGTTGGACAAATTTCTCACCGTCGCCATATAGTAGGCTACCTGCAGCCTACTTCAATAACTACGCAGTTTTGCCTCGTACGAAGTAGGTTTCAGAGAATGCATACGCGGGTTTTAAGCGATGCGCGCGACCTTTTACAGCGAGACTTTTAATAGCACTCGTACAATGTACAGATATACGCCAATTGGTGTAGAATGCGAAGAAATATGTATAATTCGCAAACGCTATGGTCGCTGCCACTGATAATGACGATACTTAATAATGGTCATTGGACCCGTCAACGTACTAACACGTTCTAAGGGTGAAAGCGGGTGATACAGATGTAGACGGGGTTGGCAAAAGGTGGACGTTACCAAATCCTAGTGGCTAAAACACCCGTACGAGAATAATGTACTCAAACACCCGTTTCCAACTGCTAATTTTCCTATACGAAGCCTATTATTCATTTACGGACGAACTATTACAAAGACATTCGAATTTCATTATTACTAAACGAATACTTTACGATCCTTTTATTAAAATGATGATGTACCAATCACAACACACGTACGTATTAATCATCTTTCGTAGAGAATTTAATAGATATAAAAATTATACACGTACGCTAATTAGATTCTTGGTTCTAAGTTGCAAGACGGCGAAACCTCAAATAATTCTCGATAATTACAAAGACGAAACAGTTATAAAAGAATTAAGTAGGCCTATAATTAGTAATAAAATGACATCGTAAATTGCCAGTTAATTACTTTTCTCGAGGAATAAATACGAGTCGGCTAAATTCTAGACGGAAAAAAAAACTTTACAGGGCAGAATGTAAACCCGATCTTACAAGTAGCAAAATATACAAATACATTTAAAGTGTACATATTTGTTACCCATAAATACTAATTAAAAAAAAAATGTTTCGGGACAAGACTATTGATTGTATAGTTTCGGAAAGACGTTCGCCTGGAAACAATTTCTAAAAAAAGCATGAAAAATTAATAATTGGTAACATTCCAATTTTCTTCCTATATTAAAATTTCAAGAACAAAACTCTCAAAAAGATAGTTAAAAACCTTGGTTGTTAATTCAGGGATGACAAACTAGTATAAACATAAAGAAATGGTATAGAAACAAAACAGTTTCAAGGTAGAGGTATTAAATTTTTCTAGAAGTAGGTATGTTCCACATCAATTTTATCTTTCACTGGAATAGTATTTTGTGGGGAATTTTTTTTTAAGTCAAATGCGTGACATTAGGACTGATGCACGACCATTGGCAACTTTACCCTATACGTCTTAAAGGGTTTCTTCATCTTACGTTATTGAACTTGAATCAAGAAAGCTCGAAAATAAATTTGGATCACCCGAAGATCAGGGCTCCGAGCCTTCTTTAATTAGCCTTTAAAGCTAACTAACGAAGATATTACTACTTAACCTAACCAATCGTTAGGTCAACTGTACGCCCTTGACGATTGGTTAGGTTAAGTCGTTATATTTTCGTTAGTTAGCCTTATAAGGCTAACTAACGAAGGCTGGGGTTCCTGATCTTCGGGTGATCCATAAATTTAAACAAAATGTCGTGGTAAGATGACAATATTCGATGGTGTTGGAGTACCTATCGTAGTTTGATTTAATTCACGGTTTATTGAATCGAATTTATACTTTTTCCAAATATATAATTTAATTTTTATATAAAAAGTTTAAAATAAAGACTGGCTATATTAAAATGCAAAGGTGGGCAGTTGCGCCGCAACATTTTTGGTTGCGCTTGCGCTTGCGGCGCAACTATTTCAGCAGAGTTGCGGTTGCGGCTGCGGCGCTACAAAAATCGTTGCGCGTGCCCACCACTGGGATATACGTTAAATGCAAAGGTGGGCAGTTGCGGCGCAACTTCGGGCGCAACATTTTTGGTTGCGCTTGCGGCGCAACTTTTTGAAAAGGGTTGCGCTTGCGCGTGCGGCGCAACTATTTCAGCAGAGTTGCGGTTGCGGTGCTACAAAAATCGTTGCGCGTGCCCACCACTGTAATAAAATGTAATCATGTTTTGGTCTATACGACGCTCGTCTTGCTATTCTTTTAATGTGCCACGTTTGATAGATAGATAGAATAACCTTTATTAATAATAATAAAACAAATTTTTCAACTTACAATGACATGAATAATTGCGAAGCTCTACTATTTATTTTATTTAATTTGGCCCTTAAGCTTTAAGGCTTTACTGGGCTCTTATTAAAAATAAGCAGCTAGTTGTTGTAAATTAATAATAATAAAGACTAAGACTTTGAAGACTTACGAAGGTGCCCTCGTTAAATAACCAAGGGTTGATAGTTTTTTTTTCTTATTGATTAAAAGGCTTTAAAAGAGTGAAGGAACCAAAAAATTGAAAATAAGTACGGTACTTGTGTAAATAAAGTGAATATCTGGCTATAAACTTAAAGTGGTTATGTACAAAATACTGGCTAATATTAAGTTTCAAGGACACCAGCTTTCGGTGATCCTCCCGAAACTTCGGGCCAATCAGGGTGACACTTACATCCAGGTTAAGTTGCACTAGGTTAGGTAGTTATTTCCTCTGTCACCAACTTCCCGATAATCAGGGGGGGAGGGATGGTGTCCCCGAAACTTGTATTTACCAAAATCCTATTGCGAATGTATTCTAATTCTTTTTCGTAAGCCTACTGAGGTAGACCTGAACGTAGGGCCTACGCCAAAATAGTCTAAACCCTAGAATTTTAAAACCACTGAATAATAAGTGGGCTAACTCGCTTAACAATAAAACTTGCTTGGCAATAAAACTGCTTAATTGCAGTAGCTTTACAAAGGTGCCATTACGAAACTTCTAACTATTGCGCAGTTTACAAAAAAAAATTTAAAAAAATTGTAAAAAGGTTTTTAAGATTTAAATATATAAAGAAAATTTTTTTATTTAAATATTTTATTTTATTACACAAAAAATAATGAATTACTAACATTTTGTTTAGTAACTCAATTATTTAGGAACGAAATGTACATTAAATTAGGTTTCATTCGACCTACTTAACAAAAAATATTACAATTTTTGTTAAATAGAAGCGAAGTTAGGACCCATATAGGGCGCATTTGAGAAGGACGTCATAAATCAAAATAATGTCAAGTTTTTAAGATTTTACTACACACAATAAATATATATATATATATATAATATATATATATATATATAATATATATATATATTTATTAGGGTGACAATAAAAATCGAAAGTTGGAGTTTTTTATTGGCCATTTGTTCAATGCTGCTACTACATGAGAAAACAATGTACTGTAAATATTAGGTCATTCAGATAATTTTAAGGGTGTCTCAAGTGAGGTAAATAATTCTCTTTATAACACAAATTAATTGTTCATTACCTAGTAAAAATAAATTAATATCTTTTTTAATTAATGTAAATAAACGTTAGTTTTAGTTCATAAAGTTTAAGTGCAGGCGTACTCCAATCGTAATAAGTAATTAAAAAAAATATTAATGAATAAGGAGAATTATATATATATATGATGCCATCAACCACCATTTTGTAGACGCCTTCATCTACCACTATAGCTATTTTATATTAAATACTACCCATAAAAATTAGACATGCAGATTTTAGTGAAATTACTTTCTGCTACTCGGGTTTGTGTGGACACACACTTTACCGGCCTTCAGTACATCCTAAATCCCTTAAGAGAGAGACTGAGGAACCAAGCTTTAAAAGATGTACACTGTTTGTCCAAATCAACAAAATAATAAACACTAGGTTAGGTTGTTAAAATTAGTCAGGGTTGAATTTTTATTTACATGAACAAACTTATTTGAAGTTATGGATCACCCGAAGATCAGGGCCCCCAGCCTTCTTTAGTTAGCTTTATAAGGCTAACTAACGAAAATATCACGACTTAACCTAACCAATCGTCAAGGGCGTACAGTTGACCTAACGATTAGTTAGGTTAGGTCGTGATATTTTTGTTAGTTAGCCTTATAGGTTACCCTGATCTTCGGGTAATCCGAAGTTATTTCTAACAAAATATGAAATGAATGCGTAGGTTACACTTTGCATCAACAACAACTCTCAAAATAGCGTCAGTAAATGTAGGAAATACATTAAAAAAATTTTTTTTTTTTTTTTTAACAGTACGCGAGTTAAAACCTGAATTTAAATGAATATAAAATTCACGAGTGTTTACAGTGAATGATATTTAAAGTATCTTAAAAAGATAAAAATTTACGTACATAATTTAGTATTGAAGTGAAACAGGTTTGAAAACCTTTCCCGGCCATATAAACCTCGATGTTGCGGGAAGTTAAACCCTACAACAAAATGCCCACGAGTCTGGCTTATATCGTTCCTACGATATACTGTAGGTGTTAAGTAAAGATGGTATAAAAATAAATCATGGTAGAGTTATAAAAATATTTGGGAGGTATAGATTTAAATCAATTTTTCAGGAGTTGGTATAGAAAAAAAGTGATTACCCGCAGATCAGGGTCCCCAGCCTTCTTTAATTAGCTTTATAAGGCTAACTAACGAAAATATCATGACCTGACCTAACCTAACCAATCGTCAACGCCATAACAGTTGACCTAACGATTGGTTAGGTCGTGATATTTTCGTTTAGTTAGCCTTATAAGGCTAACTAAAGAAGGCTGGGGGCCCTGATCTTCATTCAGGTGATCCAAAAAATGTAACGAGGTTTTGTACAGGTATAAAATTCGTTCCGGTAGCCATCGCTGGACTTGGTATATAGATAAGAACCTAGGATACATCTTGAAAGATTATGGTACTATGCTAAGGAATACATACGCCTATTAAGCGTGTCAAAACGGTAAAGTTGCGCCTATTAATAAGCCCATTTTCAAACAAACTTACAAACCTAATATATTAACCTACGCAAAAATGCATTTATACAGCCAAGGGTAGGCTTATAAAATTAATTTAAGGTCTAGGCCTAGTTAAACTATTCAATAGAGAACTAGCTATGCATTAACAATGGTACACAGTTAGGATAGGTTAAACAAGGAGGGTCTCATTTGAACGATATGAAGACTTTTAAATAGCCGGTGTCAAAAACGTGCTCTTGGACTGTTCTGTTCAATGTTTATGCAAACAGATGAATAACTAATTCCGCCTTTATACATTCGGAATAAAGTTCGCCTAGAAAATTTTTAAAGATTATAAAAACTGAATCATCAATAATGGTTCGAATTTATTCTCGAAATTGTAGCAGTGCTCCCAACAAAAATACTAAAATAAACAATTTAACCAATTAATTATTAATACCTTGCGTTTTCTTACAAATGTTAAGTTTGTAAAGCATTTAATTCTCTATTCTTCTGGTTTATGGGTAACTTATATTCCAATTTGTTTCGTTAACACTATCTTCCACGATCTTCCTGAGAGAATTTTTTTTTTTTTTAGGGTTAACTACCTCGATATCTTCCCCCTTTATTATTATTCTTTGCTATTCTTCAAGAATAGTCTTAGGCTAAAGTTGCCAATGGTCGCGCATCGGTAACGTTGCGTATTTGACTTAAAAAAAAGCCCACAATTTTTTTTTTTTTTTGCTTAGTCAAATGCGCGACCACTACCAACTTCACCCTATATCGTTCCATTCTCTTTTACTGAACTAATTTTTTTTCTATTATCGTCCATTTGTGTAACTTTACAACTTTCTAATTATTTCGTCTACATTATTTTTGTATTTCGACCCCCCAAACCCCACCCCAACTTCCCTCCCTATTCGCTCAGAACTTTATTTTCCATCACGGTTTTCTATTGATATTAAAGGGGGTAACTTTTTCTTTTAAAAAATAATATTTTTCTTTTAAACTGTTCGCAGTTTTTCCCCCCTTTTGAGTTCAGTGGCCGTAGTGTCTCTATTTTCCAAGTGTGCTTATACATACATTATATATACAGTACTGTACATATATACACATGTATCCTGCGGATACTATTGCGTGCTGGAGTTCCGGTTCATAATATATTTAATAATAATAATAATAATTTCTGTCTTACGTCCAAAATCAAGATATTTCGTGAGACTAAAAGTTGGCTATTCCCTCCCCTTTAAAGAGAGTTAGGCTTAAATAGAGCGAGGGTGTGTGTGTGTCTAGTTGGTGTAACACCAACTCAAATCCTATACGAAAGCAGCACCGTTTTAAAAGAAAATACCAAATCCTGTAACGCCTATTATTTATACGATAGATCGTTGGTACAGACCCGCTTTTAGTCACGTTCAAATACAGGCCAAGCGACAGGAATATTTTGAGAACAGGTTTGAATTAAACCTTTAAAAGAGAGAGAGAGAGGGAGAATGTTATAATTTACAATAATAATAGGCCAGAAATACAAGGTAGGCCGCTATATTGAGTAATTTAGTTACATAATTCACATTATATATATTTATATATATAAGGCGGGGGCCTTTTCCTCACGAGCGTAACTAGCTTCCATATTAGCTATTCCGTGTTATTCTACCTGCAACAAAAAAGTTCCAAAACAAGACCAATTTGAACATTTGTTTTAGTTCGAATTTAATTTAAAATATATATATATATATATATATATATATAGGGCTGCTGGTGCTATGAAATGGGATCGAAAGTAGGTTATGCATAAAAAAAAAACCCAACGGCATTCAGAGAAAAAATAGTTCTCATAAATAAGAGCGAGAGGAGTTTCCTAAGCGTGAAAAAGTGCACCGTATCAATTGAACACAACCGGATGTGGCACCCCACCCAAAGCCACAGCCGATTCAAAGAAATTTAAAAAAAAAAAGAAAAAAGGTTTATGATGAAAGTAAATACTTGAGGGGGCTGACGATTATATGCTAGGCCCCTTTCACTCTACCGTCCCCCCCCCCCCCAAAAATTTCACTCCCCTCCCTAATACGCATCCTGTCTGTAGTGACGTCACCATCTTGACACTTTTACCCCAACCCCCAGCCAAATCTCCCCTTCCCATCCCAAATCTCCTCCCTCGACAGTGTCTTCTAGCATGGTATGAGTCATAAACGTCAAAGTATAAAGAGCTTTGCGTTACCCCGTAATAAAGATAAATATGCGGAATATCACTTCCAATCGCTTAGGTCTTTTTAACCGGCAAATATAACTTGGACCAAGTAAGCCTAATGTAGTTGCGGGGAAAACTTGCTTTTGGAAATACAGTATTACACTAATAAAAGTTTCCTTTACACACACACAGCTAAGAGATGCTTCTATAGCATAGTGTTAATATGTCAATAAAACCATAAAAAACTTATAAAAACCATGAATAAAATAAACCACCACCGTTGAATTCATATTAATGAAGAGGGAAGTCTTGAACAGGGTACACTGACAATCGAAAAGAGCACTGTATCCGGAGATTCTAAAAAAAAAGGCCAAAGTTTACCCTATCTAAACAACCAACAAAGAAGAAAATGTCTAATGTTTTCATATGAAGGGTGTGACATTTAAACATTCCTTAGGACTTAGATAATAAATGAAAAAGGTGCGATACCGTAAGAACTTCGTATTGAATGAAAAAGCAACAATCGTACCGTATAGAGTATAGACTATAGACCGTACAGAAAGCGAGTCACGTTACAACGAATCGCGTCAACAAACTATATAGCAAATTGCAATACATTTATATACTATATGATACAACTCAGAATGGTCCCGAGAAACTTGTTACACCGTGAATGGAACAAGGAACTCTTCCAGGAAAATTAAATCCACTGTAGTCCAAATAAGTAATGGTAAATGACAAATACTATAGTTTTTCTTTTACATGATGGAAACCCAACGTGGGCAACGGGTCACTAGCAAAGAGGCCCCAAAATATAATTTCCCTCACCAGTTATCTGCAAAGACCCTGTCCCAAAATTGGGTCCTATCTGCTTAGCAGATATAGCTGGTGAGGGAAGCTATCTTTTGGGGCCTCTTTGCTAGTGACCCACTGCCCACGTTGGGCTTCCATCATGAAAAAGAAAAACTATAGTATTTGTCATTTACCATTACTTATTCGGACTATAGTGGATTTAATTTTCCTAGAAGAGTTCCTTGTTCCACGCACGGTCTGTAATATACATATATATACTAGTTAGGCCTACTGTATCATTTATGCTGAGCTATTCATACAATAAACCCTATGGGGCCTATCTACTTTATAAGCTCTAATACCTGAAGCGTACAGTCCTAGCACTAAATGTCATTTGGTGTATTCCCTAGGCCTATCTCAAATGCTTGAATCAATGCAGGCCTACTGTATACACCTTTTAATGAACGACTAACAAAGATTTGACCCGACATAACCCAGGTCGTTGAAGTGATCCGTAGATATCATTAACGGGACAGTCTATCGACAAATGGATCAAGTTAGGGTTGGTAAGGTCAAGTTCGTTGAAGCAAATAGAGGCTTCGATCAAATGCCCTCTGCCAATACCGGGAATAACAACAACTTACAATATATACTAGACAACGGATTCAATGAAATTATCATAGTACTTTATAGTCCTAGTACCGTGACTTTGCTGAGAGGTACAAACGGTAGTTGAAGGGCTATTTTGAAAATACAGTTTTAATAGCATAACTAAACCTGGTATGACCTCCATACAATTACGACCTTATCTGGTCAGAAGTCTTGTTTGGAAAACTTAAAAAAATAAAAAAATTAGTCATGTTCACAAGGGAAAAATCCACAACTTCAATGAATTTTTTTGTCCTAAATATAGATTTGGCACTGTGCCAAAAAGGAAGGACAACTTAGGTGGTATTCGTATAAGAGTAGTTGACCTCCACGATAAATACTTATTGGAATTTATAACCTTGAACAAGCACTGCTTTTGATCATCAAAAGACTGCTTTAATTACTCTATTATCAGAGGCGAACATTACAATTCCTACACCTCACTTTCTATGAAAAAATTGGGGGGTGGGTTACCCCGAGGGAGGTTTGGAGACACTATTTCCATTTGGAACAGGGAGGGAGCGAGGGTTTATATAATCTTCATACCCAAATTCCATTAACGACAAGGACTAGAGTTTCTACCCAATATATTTAGAAATGGCAGGGGGCACAGGATAATCCTAAGGAATGGGCAGTTAGTGTAACGATGTAATGATACGAAAAATTGGGGAGTGGAAGGTTTACAACCCCCATGCATTTCCTACCAGGGTTGGAAGGTTGAGGGATGGACAAAGCGAGTCCTAAAGACACTAGTAACAGGTCCTCACTCTGCCAAACGCAGCAAACACGGAAAATTTTCAAGTTTCTGATCAAGGTAAAACATTACGAGCGAAGCAAAACCCCAAAAGTAAGACTTTTTTCTTTACTAAATTATATTTTATCTTTCTACTACAACTATCGACTGTTATTCATTGGGAAGCAATAATCTCAACGTCACAATATTTGATGGTTTATGTGGAACAGAGACGAGAAAATTGAAGAAATTCTTGTCCACACTAATCGTTCCAAAGATTATCGCGGGCTAGTAGGCTACGTTAAATGGCGTTTGGTAACGCCGTTTCTCGTCGATCATTGGGTCTGGATGGTAGTTAGATGAGAGACTGTCCTCCCTCTAGATTATGTAACGACCCACGTGAAACTGCGAGTCCTTTCTGTCATATATGACCTTAGATGTTGCGAAGGAGATTAAAACAACTCCATCATTCTAATTTTACTGCATACAGCCTAAACTTGCGTTATTCGGACTGGGTTGTGCTAGATTAGGTTATGAATGCCAATAAACTTGGTACATGCCTAGGTTCTATTTATGCATACGGAAGACTCTGCAAAGTGTTCTAAGACTTATCTATATAGGCTTACAAGGATATTCAAACTTTTTGAACTTGTACAAAAAATATAATCTAGCTCGTACGTTCTTAAACCACTAGAAAGGAACCTAGTCCTACTGTTAGAAGCTGGTCCCACTGTCAAAAATTAATTTTGGATTTTGTCAGATATCAGGCTTAGCCTGCAATGTAGGCCTACCTTAGTTTACAGAAAAAAAAAATCCCCATCTTACATTTTCGGAGTAACTTTCTAGAGCAAACATGTAGTGTGTAAATAAAAAACAAAATTGTCACTTAAATATTCTAAATTCTTTGAAACTTGTAAAACCCACATGTCGGCAAATTCAGGCTTAAATGAAAGTCTTTTGCTCAAAAGTTGGTACAAGTTTAAAGTTAAGAAATCAGCACGGCCTACATTATTAAAAATATTTTAACACTGTATATTTTCTTTTAACATTCATTGCCTTATTGAGTCCCAGTAATTATATATATATATATATTATATATATATATATATATAGTAAAGAACGACGCTTGTATAGGAGATATTCCGCGCAAGACGAGAGAGAACGAAACAAATGAAAAATGAGGTAACCACCCGGGAATCGAACCCGGGATCTTTCGATTGCCGGTCAGATGCGATACCATTACACCATGGGCCTCACTCTTGCGCGGAATATCTCCTATACAAGCGTCGTTCTTTACGTTATTTATACTGCGTGTTCTTTGCAGTTGAATGTACAGTATATATATATATATATATATAATATATATATATATATATATATTATATATAGGCTTACAAGGATATTCAAACTTTTTGAACTTGTACAAAAATATAATCTAGCTCGTACGTTCTTAAACCACTAGAAAGGAACCTAGCCTACTGTTAGAAGCTGGTTCCACTGTCAAAAATTAATTTTGGATTTTGTCAGATATCAGGCTTAGTCTGCAATGTAGGCCTACCCTAGTTTACAGAAAAAAAATAATAACCCTCGGGGAAAATAATAATAAACTCGCCATCTTACATATATATATACAGTGTGTCCGTAAAGTCATGGTGGGATTTTAAATAACTATATTATTGCAACGAAACATGATGAGATGAAACAATGCCAAATTTAAGAACAACTCTCAAAGTTGTATCTTGTAGTTAGTCTAGGCTAAGCTTAACCTTTATCTCGTAGTTAGTCTAGGCTGTCCACATGCCTGTGTTGAACATGAGCGTAAATAGCCCGAAAGTTAATTTGTGGTGTGCTCTAGCACGAGATCGAGTGATTGGCCGATTTTTCTTCGCGGAACCCACTGTGACGTCACACAAGTACCTCGCTATGTTGAAACATTTTGCAGTACCCCAATTTATTGACAATAATGTCATCTTTCAGCAAGATGGTGCTCCTCCGCACTATGCCAACGTTGTTCGAGAATTCCTTAATGAAAAATTTCCACAGAGATGGATAGGAAGAGGGGGATGGAAGCCATGGCCTCCACGCTCTCCGGACCTGACACCTTTGGACTTTTATTTGTGGGGTTACGTCAAGCAAAGCGTGTACAGTGTACCCATTAGGGATATTCATCACTTGCACGAGCGAATCACGGAAGCTATCGCATCCGTCACTCCTGATGTTCTTGGGCGTGTGTGGCTGGAATTGAATCACCGCCTAGATGTCTGCAGGGCTACCAGAGGAGCCCATATCGAACTACGTTAAATAAAGTTATTCTTTTAGAGTTGTTCTTCAATTTGCCTTTTTTTCATCTCATCATCATGTTTCGTTGCAATAATATAGCTATTTAAAATCCCACCATGACTTTACGGACACACATATATATGTATGTAGTATGTATGTATGTATGTATGTATGTATGTGTGCATATCCTAATATCTTTGTCGTCCAAAAACGAGCAATAAGGTTATTATCTGATGCTGATTTCCTTGATCACTCTATTGTATTATTTAAAGAGCTAAACCTACTAAAGCTCAACGATATAACCAAACTGGCACATTTTATTTTTATTTACGAGTGTAAGAACAAAATCATTAATTTGCAATGGGTAAATAGATATTTTGTAACTCAAGAAATCCACTCTTATCAAACCAGAAATAGATTAAGGCTTGTTATACCTCAATTTAGATTGTCATCTCAAAAACAACCCATTTTCATTGGATTGAAACTATGGAATGACTTGCATGCCGATATAAAAAATATTGTGAATGTAAATTTGTTTAAAACCAAGTTGAAATCCCGATTAATAATGGCATACTGACAAAAATCTAGGATTAATGTTCACTAATATTGTTTAATATTGTAATACATGTTTTAACTAATAATAATACTTATTTACTATTATTAATTCATAATAACTAACTGCTATTTTTAATAAGAGCCCAGTAAAGCCTAAAGCTTAAGGGCCAAATTAAATAAAATAAATAGTCGAGCTTCACAATTATTCATGTCATTGTAAATTCAAAAATTTGTTTATTTTATTATTATTAATAAAGGTTATTCTATCTATCTATCTAATCCTAACCTGAGATAGGGCCTACACTCAGACAAAGCGAAGCTAGCCTAGAGCTAAACTGATAAATTTATTTTAAAAGTATCTTTACCAAGCAGATCCACTCTTTTACAATAAAAATATACAGTTTTGAGTTATATTTTAGCTTTGCACAAAAAGTCTGAATGCGAGAGAGCAAAAAATTTGTTTTCACATATCGAATTATACACTATTTGAGTCGAGTTTAATGAATCATATTTCAGACCACGTATTCAAGCATCGTTTGTCCCATAATATCATGTTGTACTATATGGTGTATAATATCGCGTACGGAATGTACATGTCTTGCTGAGTCAATAGCGGTATTTATTTAAAAAAATAAATAAAAATAAGTCAACATCTGTCCTGCCAAACAGAATTAAAATTTAATATCTATTCCTCGTGCGATTACAATCATTATTATAAAACTTTTGACTTTTTTCAAAGATACCGACATTTTTTTCTAATGCTCTATCAGTCTACCGTAAGCTGCGTGGAATTTCCCCGATTTTTTGCTAGCCTAAGGTTACATACAATTAGCCTTAGGCGTTTTATGTTAAGAAAACAGACCTGTAGCCTAGGCTACGATAGGGTATAATAATGTATAGCTTATATTACATGTTCAAATTTAGAGAAATTTGTCTTTCAAACTACTGTACTCAATTTTAGGATGACTAGATAGAACGAAGCACAGGTTACATAGACCTAGCCTAAGAAGCACGGCACGTTATTAGGTAGACTTAGGTTAGTCGTGCGAAAGGAAGAAAAGGAATTGGTTTCAGTGTCAACACTTTTCTTAAATCCCTGACCCTTTTCTGCGGCTTGAAATGCGTAGGATCCATTATTAAGGTCTTTCGTTTATAAAGTTCACACACGTTATGTTAAGCCTAATGTAAAATGTCGTGCAGACTTATAGGACTTGGGACTTAGTGTTAAAAGTAATAAGTAGGCCTATATTACTTTTGGATCACCTGAAGACCAGGGCCCCCAGCTTTCGTTAGTTAGCCTTATAAAGCTAACTAGCAAAAACATCACGACTTAACCAAACCAATTGTTAGGTCAACTTTACGCTCTTGACGATTGGTTAGGTTAAGTCGTGATATTTTCGTTAGTTAGCCTTAAAAGGCTAACTAAAGAAGGCTGGGAGCCCTGATCTTCTGGTGATCCTTACTTTTTTTCAGCAATTTTGGTTGGGAGAAAAGCCAGCCTATTATTATTCCCAGGGTAGGCTACAGCACCAAAGCACTATTTGCGCGTAGGCTTTTAACCTAAACATTGAGCCTAAAGCTAATAGGGTACCGTGAACATAAAATAGGAAAGACATTCTATAATATAACCTAAGCCTAATAACAATAAAGAATCCAGTTCAACAACGAAGTAAGCCTCTATTAGAGCTAAGCAAATGCAGTTAGATTTTATTTGGCCTATGGTACAATGGCAGTCTAAATCTCTCTCAATCACGACGTATCTGAATGTTGTTTGAAGTCTTAAACGGGCCACGTCATAACACCGTTCCCGGTTAGATCAGCAATGTAAAGTCACGTTGGATCGGTAACCACGTTCAGATGGTGCAGCAAGCCTTACACGTTCGATCCCACGTAAAGTTGTAGGTCCCCTCTGTCGGCATTCATACCTTATATAAGCTAGATAGATTTTACAGAGAGGTTAAAGCAACCCCAAATATTAAGCTCTTTTAAACCATCAATGAACACCAAACAAGGTTCAAAATTAATAGCACCTAGCTTATTAATTAAAGGAAAAATGTCGTTTTGTCATTCATTCTCTTCGCAGCAAGAGACGTCTCAAGTTACTCAACTGCGTTAGTAAACATCCAAACTCTTTGCAAACTATAACAAGGTATTTATTAAGTGAGAAAAGAAAGAGGAGGGAAGTCTCCGCACTCTGGACATTAGCCTGCATGGTCACCGGCATTTTCGCCTAAATTGCATAGTCACTCGCTGATTTAAAATAAAAATGTCAAAGGCCTTTGCTTAACTAATGTTGATGTTTTATCAACATTATCTGAAGCGTAAATACTCAGCCTCACCGTCACTAAATAGACCTTACTGTTTGACGACAAAATGTCAACAATGATCCAGTTCAGAAAGGTTAATGTATAGCAGGACGAGGCCGCCAAGTTGTCCGTCCGATAAGCCCTCGGCAGAACCTAGCCCTAGCTAAGCCTGCTAAACTCAAAAGTTTAAAAGTTGAAGGTATCATTAAGTACAAATAATAAAACATTGTATAAATAAGTAAATACAGCATAATTACGATTCAAGAGGCACGCACGTTTCAAAGAGTGCAGACACCACCACAAGGTTGAAAAATAGTACCGTATTTAGTTTAAAACACTACACCTCCAGTCTAATCGGCCTAACTCAATTCTAACCATTGGTATAGTCTGAAGCAAAAAAGATGTTACCGAATGGTAATACAAATCTTTCAGTATTGCAAATGAAATGCCTAAAAAATGGGATACCGTAAGTCTCCGCATTTTAAAACAATAAGTTCCCGAAGAATGAATTTAAATAAACATACGGTACAGCATTAAAATTGGACGAGGTACTTTTAAGAAGTACTCCTTCGCAGTTACCGGTACCAAAAGCCCGATGGAAAGTTTGAGCAGTGGGATTTAATATTTATGGGCAAACATCAAGGCCACGCTAAGAACAGAGTCTATAAAGGTAAATGTCCTGCCCTCAGGAAATAGACAAAATTCTTGTCATATCGGTGCAAATATTTATACGGATAGCGAATCACGGCAGAACAGTAGGTAATAGGCCGCTTATTGCTTGAAACTCGGGTAAGTCCTATGTCCCTACTTATAAGAACATAAGTAGGGAGCCGGATTAAAATTAACCGGATGGATACAGTACCATTCACAAAAATAAGCATCGCGTAAAATTACCGTGAAGGTCAAACTACTTCAAAAGGCAATTTGTATGTCGTAACTAAAGGAAATACCTGAATTGACTTACTTTTAATTAGCAAATTACTCAACTGTAGACTTAACTTTTTTAACCGTCAAACACGCAACAAATTCAATTGAGGATTCCACTAATAATTCTGCAAACAGAGAACTTTAATCTCAATGAATACGGCAGCTGGACTCAATAACTTTAAAGGCGTAAGCCTACAAATTTAAAAACTACGCCCATATTGTACCAAAGTAAAAAAATATGTACTTCTAGCACAATTGAAGTTACCTATTGGATCACCTGAAGATCAGGGCCCCCAGACTTCTTTAGTTAGCCTTATAAGGCTAACTAACGAAAATATCAAGACCTAACCTAACCAATCGTTAGGTCACCTGTACGCCCTTGACGATTCGTTAGGTTCGGTCGTGATATTTTCGTTAGTTAGCCTTATAAAGCTAACTAAAGAAGGTTCGGGGCCCTGATCTTCAGGTGATCCTACCTATTTAAAAAAAAATGCCCACAATAATTCGATAACGTAAACATGGGTCTACTTTTAGGTCTTGGTTAGAAAATAGTACTTAAGGGACCTATTTTTCAAGTAGGCTTAGGGCCTACACTAGCAACCCAAATATACGTATACTTAAGTCTAATTCAACTTACGATATTTACCAAGCCTCTTTGTAAAAGCAAGTTTAAGAAAAACTACTCCGATAACCTGAATATTGGTCTACTAAAACCTACCCTACGCTCGCAAATAGGCCTAGTATCATAATGGTACCCAATATTTGTGAAGTTAACTATGTCATAATGATTTGATCTACGCCTCAAATCTATACGATGAATGTATTCTGGGAAATTCTTCAAAGCTGCTTATTTGCGATGCAACAGAACTTACACAAGACCCATGTAGGATTAGGTTGCACAGAACAAGCTGTAATATAGCGAGTGAGTGAGTGTTTCAAACTGCCAACGTTAAAAAGGCCACTTAAAACAAAAAAGGGATAGGCCCTACATAAACTAAGATTCCATCTAGCACCTTTTCTTTGAAATAACAGGTTGAGAAAAAAAAAATATATATATATATATATATATATATATAGTGTGGTCCAAAATAAAGTAATCCCATTGAGTTTTGTTAAAAGAAATAATGGGGCTACTTTATCTTGGGGCACTCTGTATATACAACAGACCCACCAGTGTAGGACCAAGCTGCTACAGCCTACACAAATATGGGTCTAGGGACTATTACCTTGAAATATCATGTGGAACTTGATATTCCAGATTTTCAATTTTAACAGGTCTATTGTAAAATTATTTTAACTGGGCTGGGGTGCTGATCGGGAGGTACTGACTACCTAGACCTAGTCCGGGTAAGGACTTTGTAATTTCTGACCACCAGTGGTAGGTCATCGTTCGGATTCCACGTTAAGCTGTAGGTCCAAGGTGGAGCAATAAGCTTGAACTTCCGTCTGAATAAACAATTTGGGCGGAAGCTAAATCAAAGATAACTAAGGCCTATCATGATCCGAAAACCAAAACCTTGTTGACTATATATATATATATATATAAAGATTCCTAATAAAAATGCAAACTCATGAACCGTGGTGTTGGTCTATTCGAAGCTGGGCTCAGGGCGGGAGTCCAAGAAGCGAACCATTAGCTCATGGAACAGAAATTTCCTCCAGTACATAAAACAGCCTTCATAAATTTCAGTGACAAGTTTAAAACGGAAAACCTTCTACCGCATTACATTCGATAATATTCTGAGGGCAAGCATATATTAATGAAGTTTTGAAACTTATTTTAAGGTTAGGCCTACTTGGCTTTATCAAATAGAAATTTGTAAAACTCCAGATACTAGACGCAGTTCAGAGTCCATAGGCCTTATTACTTGCCTAACCTAACCAACAATCTAACAACCTAATTTAACATATTACCAAGCTGTTATCAACTGTCTCCGAACGGCGTCTGGCACCTGGAATTTCGCCTTTGTATACTGTGTGTACTGCAATGCAAATTTTCAAATGGTGACAATGTTGTGTGTGTGTGTGTGTCACTATATTTGGTATGGTGGGCATTTATTTACCCTTATTTGCCAGGGGGTCCATACCTGGAACTCCATGTTGCAGGGTACATATAGGGTGGTGATGGCAATACTCAGGGGGAGGCCCAGGGTAGTAGGGGTCTCCGGGCATATATTCTTGCGGGCAGTAAGGGGGCGGTGGCCCCTGGGGCTGGGACAAGGGAGCAGATAGGGGAGGGGGCGTGTACTGTTGTTGGGGCCCGCGTGGGCACACATCCGAGGGAACGACGGTAACCATGGTGCCGCCGTTGCTGCTGCTGCTGTTGGAAGTGGTGGAACGAGTGGCAGTGGAAGTGGTGGTAGTAATGGAAGGGTTTATTGACGAGGCTATAGACGTTGTTGTGGTTGTGGTTACGGAGTTAGCGACGGGGTAAGAGAGATGGTGAGAAGGGGAACTCTGTTGACGACCCAGGCGAGGGGAGCTGATAGGGTGTCCGTGTGGCGGGACATCTAGCACTTGGTTGGGGTGACGACCCCCCCCACTCTCGCAATACGCTGCTGGTCCAGGGCCGGCAACCATGGTTGTCGACATTGGCGCAACACAACCCGTCACTTCCCACTCCTGAGTGTGGCTGGGGTGGCTATACAGGCTGACGTAATTCACGTAAGTTACGGATCAAAGATGCTGAGAAATAAGGCACTTAAGGGGGCTTATTTTAGGCCTACAATTGCGTTCTTCTACTCTTGCGATATGTTGAATACGAGCCGACGTTGGGTAGGCTAGGCCTCAACACAGAGTTAGGCCCAATTTTTTTTTTTAATACTTAGGACGGCAAGTTCAAGGAGGTAAGTAATAAATACTACCTCTTATCACTTATCTATCATCATAAACGCACGCACGATCTCTTACGACAACCATAATGGCTGTAAGATATTTATTAATAATTTCGCACACCTCTAAAAACACAATACGTACACTTTCAATTAATCTGTTAAAATAAGTGTGGAGGACACTGAATATTAAACCCTCCTTCCTCACCGCTGGATTTCTACCAACTAATTTTTATGCTTACACGGCATTCGATTGACTCGCTTACTCTCTTTTCGAAGGCTGTCTGGCAGGGACTAGCTCAGCTGCTAACAAACGTACGAACACGGTACTTTGTAGCCTAACAAAACCATGTTTTACGCAATAACACTTAACTTACAACGAATTAAACAACCAGACTTGAACACCTATATTAAATAATTGTTGTTCCACCGATATAAGCGGAGTCAGAATGCAGTTATTATGGTTATAGCATCCTGTAAAACGATAACATCTGTTACAGCAGCGCCATCTACTGTCACCGCCCAAACATCAGCCAAGAGAAGAGTGCAAAAGAAAATAGCTGAATAACATTAAAATATAAGGCCTATCGTAATTAAGAACTGTTTAAATAAATAATTTATATACTTTGGGCGTGGAATAAAATGGAAATGGCATTGAATGGAATGATTATATATATATATATATATATATATATATATATATATATATATCAGTACTTTTCTATATTCAAGTGGCTTTTTCGATAGTAATTCTTTACATAAATGTGATTTCCACTAGAGTGAACAGAAATATCTAAGGTAAAAAATGGCCAGTTTGAATTCCTATTAAAAAACAGATTCTTTACAGGAAATCTGAAAAATAAATTAACCGGCTAAATATAACTTAATATATTATTTAAGCCTCCCTTTTAAACTTTTCTTTTAAGGGTGGATTTATCCTAAAGCAAGAATGAACTTAGTCCGTTCTTTTCAGTTCTAAAAAGTAATACGTTTCGTAAATATTGTACAAATAACTTTGTAATTACTTTATCTATTGAATACTTATTTGTATATTAATCTAAATCCTCCGAGAGGGGATTTTATTGAATATTCATGTTTATCTGGACTTCATCCCAACAAACACACACACACACACGCACACACACACACACACACACTACAGAAGTGGGAGTACATCTCTGTATGTGAGGATATAGTGGTAAAGATAGACCCTCTTTCGCGATGACTTATGATTGGCGTATGTGCCAAAATGGGTTGGCAGAAGGCTTTATAGTGATTAAAAGTAGATGAACTGTATATATATGGGATAAACAAAGTAATAAACAACGCAAAAAAAATAATTGAACAGATATTAAGAACCTTTAGAAGAAGGTACAAGAGTATAATGATTCCTTTGATGAAAACATTTATCATACCAAAACTGGAATACTGTTTAGTCTTTAGACTCTTTACAGCCAAACTCAATTGATTTAAACAACTAAATTACTGAGAAAGATTTCAGAAATTAAATCTATACTCGTTGAAAAGAAGAGAGATTGGTGCACCATAATTTGAACAAGGAAAATAATATAGAAACTAGTTCCTGATTTCAACCTGAACCCTGTAATCAATGAACAACACTGGAAAAACAGGAAAAGCAGAATGTGTCCCAAAACTGAAGGCTAGACAAGGAACATCCTCAACTCTGAAGGAGAATAGCTTTGTCGTCAGAGGCCCAGGATTATTTAAGAAATAAGGAACATTACTAGTGTCGATGTGGACACCTTCAAAAGAAGAGCAGACACGTGGCTTAGGATACTACATGGCTGAGCCGGGTGTACCTGTTTATGCGAGATGGAAATCTCCAAAACCCAATTCTCTCCTACCAGCCAACTACATATGGGTAGGTTCACAAGTCTGACATCATGCAATGGAGAATATTCGCACGAAACAACTGTCATATGGGTCGAAATCCATGGTTTTGGTTTAGTGTTGAGATATTTCACGGAGGAAAATGAAAGCAGAGTAGCGACGTTTCGCTCCAATCACTGGAGCATTCTAAAGCTTGAGAATGCTTCAGTGATTGAAGCGAAACGTCGCTACTCCTGCTTTCATTTTCGTGCGTAAAATATCTATATATATATATATATATATATATATACGTTACAGTCAATGTGTAAAATTAGGCAATTTATAAGTTGACTGAAATCCAGGCAATGTGTCAAATTGTGATGTACACAGAACCTAACCTAACCAATACCAATGAGCATGCATATGCAGCACTACCAGAAAGGTTAGGTTAAATTAGGTTAGGTTTTGTGCGTATCACAATTTGACACATTGTCTAAAATTTCAGTAATTTTACAAATTGCCTGATTTTACATATTAACTGTAACATATACTGTATATGTTACAGGGAATCTGTAACTAGGGATTTCATGAAATCAGAGATTTCATGCAAGTTCAAGTCGCGATATTTTCGTTAGTTTTAACGAAAATATCACGATTTAACCTAACCAATCATCAAGAGCGTACAGTTGACCTAACCGGGCATTCAATAATTTTCTCGTAGGTTTAATGAAAATATCACGACTTAACCCTTCATGAAACTCCTGAACATTTTAGGGATTTCATGAAATCCCTAGTTACACAGATTTCCTGTAACACACACACACACACACACATATATATATATATATATATATATATATATATATATATATATATATTCCCTGACGAGGTGTACTTCTGAATACACGAAAGACCTTGGAATCTTTTTTCTTGTGGGTTTACATTTATATATATATATATATATATATATATGCCCAAATGGCATGCAGATGTCGACAAACTGTTAAAATGCTCCTGACACAGCTATACAAATGCTGAACAAGAGTGAAGTGTCATTTTGCAATTTTAACATTGATTAGAACCAGAAATATTGATATCTTGTCAGTTCTAGTTCTTAGTTAGACAGTGAGAACTGTAATACTACTATCTCAACATTATTGAAACGTTGAATGGATGTTGATGTAACATTGACTGCATCGACATTCTTAAACTCCAAAAGTTCTACCTAAACATTTAAGACAAACTAAAGACAAACTAAAGGAATTTTATTTGACAAAAATGGAAATATACACGTTGATTTATTCTCAATACTCAAGTTTTGATGAAACTACAGCATTGATGTAATGTTGATTCAGAAATATTGAATTAATGTCGATTATCTCCTACTCAATATCTTTACCGTTCTCAATCGTACTCCAAAATTGAGAAAGTACGAAGTAATAAACCCAAATTCAAGCAAAAAGTTTCTTGAGTTGAGAAACAACGTCACCCGCCTTCGTATTCGCGGTAAAGGGGTCGCCAAATTAGAAGAATTAATATTTCCTAACTTAAATTAACTTAACCTAACCTGAACTAAAGTGGGAAAGTCGCGGTGAATGAGAATGGCACGAAACGGAGATAGATCGATTTGAGAATTTCCCCCTTGTTCTCACTCACGGATTAATTTTTTTCACACCGTTGGGCCAAAAATGAAAGGAGGGGCACGTTGAGGGGCATGATACCAATGTTATGCGTAGATATAACACTGAAAAGTAAACATGGAATAAATAACGAGATTTACATAATGAACGAAATCTTTTATTGAACACTGAAATTAATAATATATTAACGAAATAATTTCTTTTATACGTGACATCAACCATATTTTCACTTCATCAAAATTTTATCAACAAAAATAGTTCATCAAACTCTGCTATCTGACACTCTACGAACGCGTTGCCAAAAGAAGTGAAAGGAACTTCCTACCACATCAACCCACATACTTTCAATAGGTTTTTGTGTAAAGTTCCTCACGAGCAATGCGTAGGGTAGGATGATGAGAGTAGAAAGTAACTCTCTCCTTCATCATATCTCCTAAATGAAGCGGAATGCAGCGGAAGAATCAAACAAAGGTTGATCTTCAATACTTGTTCAAACCCAACTAAAGTAAAATATATATATATATATTATATATTTATTCGACCGAAGAATTAATTCATATCAGCGAGTCATGGTCAGGAATATAAATTGCAAACAACAGAACCTTCAGTACACAAAGTGTAATATAAGGCTAGGTAGATAAGTAGATAAGTAGATCATAAAACTATGAAAATGATTCTACGATTTGTCATAGAGTTCCCCACATTTCCGGCGAGAATAGTAGAACTTATAATAATAACAACTTATTATTATTGATACTCCACCGAAATTTGTCAGGCGGATGTCCTAGAGACCTTCAAACCTCCGGAAATCCTTCAAACTTCAGGAAGGTTAGACATAACACGAAGTATTGAATATTACGAAACAAAGTGGATTTGTAAATGGCTTTTTTTCGACGCCATATTGAATTTACGGTCTTTTACGAGAAGTGCTTACAATTTTTCTCCTAAAGTATTAAGTTGATCTGGAAAACCGATGAAAGTGTGTTCGAGCTTAATTTGACCCATACTGTAACTTAACTTTAGCTTAACCTAACCTATGCTGTAACTTGATTCATCTTAACCCATGCTGAAAATTAATTTTAGTTTAACTTAACCCATGCTCTAACTTAATTCATACCGTAACTTATCTTTAACTTAACTTAAGCCATACTGTAACTTAACTTTAGGTTCACCCATACTGTAACTCAACTTTATCAACACTGTAATTTCACTTAACCTAACTTATTCCTAACTAAACCAACGTGGATCAGCTCATCTTACTGCAACTCAAAGGAGTGAGCAAAGCAAAAAAAAAAAAAGAAAAAAAAACAAGAAAGGCCAAATTACCCACATTTACCTTCTTAAATCAATTAAGTTTTCTGATTTTATTTTACTGCATTCATGGTTCAACTCCTCCCCACCCCAAACTGGGGTTTAATCCCCAACGACCTGCATGCCAGGCGTACGTGAACGTGAAACAGGTTTCGAAGACAGGAGGAGAATAGAAAACAACTCCCTCCTTCATCAGACCAATAAATCTTTGAAAGGAAGGTCGTATGGAGATCAATTCTGCATGCAGTGCAGGCATCATGTGTAATTATATATATATATATATATATATATAAGAGAGAGAGAGAGAGAGAGAGAGAGAGAACGATGATGTCTGTCTGTTCTATGTTCATTTATAAATGGCTACAACAATCTGAATTAAATTTAGTGTACACATTAAGGGAAAAAACCAAGGAAGGTTTTAGTAACCTCCCCCCCCCCCTCAACTAGGTTGTGTTTCGGCGGACTTTTGATTATATATATATATATATATATATACACACACACACAAAAAAGAACACAACGTCCACTTTTTTAATCATTTGTATACCCACATTGCGCACATATGATGACGTCATACTGTACGAAAGCTTGTTTTTATTCAGATTTCAAATGTTAATGAGGCATCTTTATTCATCAAATTCATTCAAAATTACGTTTTTTTTTTTTTAAACAAAATTTCTCCTTATCAGATGACTCATGCAAATTCAATGAATGACAGGTTATGACTATTATATATATATATATATATCAGGAAGCCATAATGAACGCTGGACGTTTGACAATGCTTTCAAACTGCAAGTAATTACCATCCAACAGTGTTCCAGCTTGGCACAAGAGAAATGAAGGTCACCCTTGTCCTCACCACTCTCCATACAGACATGATACTCGACGTCTTCTTCGTCAGGAGCGATTTCTGTAGAAGCGAGCACCCTCCCTTAGAGTGGTGAGGACGTGGGTGACTTTCATTTCTCGTATGCGAGGCTAGAATGCTTTTGG
Organism: Bathynomus jamesi; assembly: GCA_023014485.1. NCBI lineage: Eukaryota > Metazoa > Arthropoda > Malacostraca > Isopoda > Cirolanidae > Bathynomus > Bathynomus jamesi. The sequence goes on along the minus strand of JAJOZX010003706.1, from coordinate 207,400 downwards.
ATTGTGGCTAATTGCGGCTTCAAAGCATATATATATTGTATGTATACTGTATGGGTGGGTCCATTTAATCTCTTATATAACTTTTACGCGTAACAGGAAAGAGGTCATGAATGTTGATGTGTCAAGGTAGCAACACCATACTCACTTAAATGGATTTTTGGGGGGATTCCGGGATGGCGTCGTCGGTAAGAGCGTTGCCTTTGAAACTAAACAACGCAGGTTCGAGTTCCAAAAGCTAGCAGTTACCCACTCAAAGGCTTTTTCCTTTCTTACCATCTTATAAAGTATGGTTCTTGCTCTCAAAACAGTGGCGCACCAAGGAATTTTCCTTGGGGGATGCTGACAACTTTAATTTTTTTTTTTGTAGTAAATTTAAATATGCAAAGTGTGAAACAAATTTACATACCTTACATGACAATACCCAGTCTTCGTTTTTTTTTTTTTTTTATTGAGCTCATCCAAAACGCCAATGACATCATAGAACATTTTACATTTTATATGTTTATTCAAGGAAGAGAAGGCGATCTGATCTTGGGGTGGGTAGGGCCAAATGCCCGGCTTCTCCCTACCCCTCTTGGGTGCGCCACTATCTCAAAATATAATTTTCTGCTTCGTATTTACAATGTCACGTAAACTTCTCTCTCTACAGTCAAATATTTGAATAATAATAATAATAATAATAATAATAATAATAATAATATTTAATGTTTCTGTACTTTCCAAGTTTGGCTTCAATTTTGCCTGTAACTTTTGGCTACAGGCAAAATTGAAGCCAAACTTGGAAAGATTTTAATGTAGGTTTAATCAGTGAATTAAAGGGGTTAAAAAAGTACTTTTTCCTTCAAGCCTATTTAGACTTCCTCTCTGTGACGTCAAGAGCATATACGACACAAATCTTCAAGTTTGGTTAATTACTGAAGGGCAAAGAACCGAGGTACTTTTTATGGTACTAAACGCGAGTGGACGCGAAAATAACGCGCAAAAGCTGTCTAATTAACTCGCGATGGGCACTTTTAACTTAGCCCAGGCACCTAGCTATTTGAGTGCCGCCGAGAGCTACTTGATTAGTCTTTCGATGTAATATACATATTTAATAACTGTAATTTTAGTTATATTTTATCCTCCGAATCTACTTATTCTACTTCGTGTATCTGTGTATTTAATCGTATGTGGGCATATATCCACAGTTTGAATGCCCAAGCGTGTGCCCCTAGTTAAACCAAGTCTCAATGTGATGTAATCCCAGTTATATTTAAGTTCTGAAGCGACACCTACCTTATCACTATTTGTCAATCTACTCTTATAACTTTTCTCTCCACAAACTAATTTAATTTAATTTAATTTAATTTAATTTAACCTAACCTAACCTACTACATCCTGACTTAGTATGATTTTAACCCTCAGTGGTGTAGTGGTTAGCATCGCTGACTACGAATCCACCGGTCCCAGGTTCGATTCCTGGCGAATGCAGGCGGCGCGCAGTTTACCCAGCTGTTCATCCTTCCAGAAAAAATAGGGTGGTAGATAAAGGGGTATCCTGGGTATCCTTGTGGTTAAGACGCTAGGCTGCTGAACGGAGGGAGGTCGTGAGATCGAGTCCTGGTAAGGACTTTGTAATTTCTGACCACCCGTGGTGGTCGTGGTTCGGATTTCACATTAAGCTGTAGGTCCAAGGTGGAGCAACAAGCTTGATCTTAGTCAGAATGAACAATTCGGCCCGAAGCAAAACAAAGATTAACTGAGGCACAAAAGGTAAATAAATACTCAATTTCTCAATTTGAGAAAAGGTCTAAAATGCTGAAATTCAGTTTAGTTTAAATTTAACCAAACTTAACTTTAACCTAACCCAAGAAACAGCACTTTGCCTTTAACATGGATTAGGGGGAGGGTTCCGTTTCCTCTGAACCCCACCTAACTTCATAAGATGGGGGTTGCCACCAATCGTTTTTTTATCATAGAGCAATAGTAATATTTGGGCTGTTTAACTCCCTTTGTAGCAGCAAATGTCACGTGACAGTGGGGTGCTATAGCTTTACGTGAGATACAAACCATCCACGGGTTGCTACATCATCTGAGCGCAGTGGAGACGATCACCCATCCAGCTACCAAACAGGGCCAACGTCGCTTAAATTATATAGTAAATGCTAAGTATCTATAAACTCCTACAGTGAAATCAGATTTTTTGTCAAATTAAAATATTCTGGTAAGATATTTGGGGGGGGGGGGGAATGGGGGATTATGACGTCTGATCGACTCGACGTTTTAATCGACAGGTATATTGTGGGATCGTGTCTTTTGTCGACAAGATCAAACAATCCACACTCTAAAAAACTAACCTAACCTAGTTTAACCTAATCCAAGTTTAATTACTGAAGGGCAAAGAACCGAAGTACTTTTTACGGTACTAAACGCGAGTTTAATACTTACCGTAATCATCTTATCGATGATATTGTGGGTTAGACTAGGTTAGGTTAAGTTAATTTTTTAGTGTCGATGTTATTGTCTTGTCGATTCGAAGGATATAGGTCCGAAAAATGTATCTATGACTAACTATAATAATACTCTGTTGAATTTATTGAAATAATTCCGGTGAGGAGAGATCCTATAAGTCTATATGGAAAGTTAAGTGTTCGTTTGCCAGTTTGCTTCTTTCTGCAAAATTTCGTTCTTATTTTCCATATGTTTTCAGTGAAGCTAAATTTCTTTTTTTAATTTCCTGTAATTTTATATTCTAATATTTTATATTAGAATTTTCATTTTACTTTCAGCGTTAACCTACTCACTATGAGCACAGATGCGTACGAAAACAAATTTGTAAATTTTATACCCCTACCGGATTCGAACCGCTGTCACTGCAGCACCCACCACTCTATATACAAAGCATTCTCCTTACTACGTCATTCAGAATTGTGACTTTATCCAACAAATTTTGGGTTTTTCGTTTCTTTCTTAATTACAATTTTATTAAAAAGACAAAATAAGCCTTAAATAAATGTTTGTTCAATCTGGGATAACAACAATCCAAATACTCGATATCCTAAAGGAAGATTCATAACGCGCGAACTCGCGAATAAATGAGTTAAACATATACTCAGTACATACACTTACCATCTTATATAAATATATAATGATATATAAACACTGACTTTTAACACAGAAGCTGCAAATATAAACTTAAAATATTTGTATATTCCAAAAATGCGTAAATATTATTGCTCCGAGTATATGAAGAATGTTGTATTGCACATTAACATTCGTGTTTAGACTTATCAGTTCTTTTTAGTCAAAGTTAACAAATACTAATAGTATTTATACATGAAATTAATTGAAATTTATCAATGGTTTTAGCGGAAATAAGTAATTTAATTTAAATTTAACTACATTTAACTAAGAATTTTATATATATATATAATAATAATAGCTGAGGGTGATGATTTGATATCATAAATAATCGAGGATGATGATTGAGATAATCATCCTCGATTAAGTTCTGACGCTCTTTTGATTATATTTCGATCTCAGTAATAAATAAATGTCACTTCACACCATACAGAGCAACTTTGTATATCTTTATTATAATCATGTTGAATCGTGGTTACCTTTTTCATTACTCTGTTCATCAAATCACTCAGTGTATGATCGCTACGCTCGTAAATAAACTGAAAAGTTATACATTTTTAAAATACTTTGGGAACAACACAAAAATATTAGGTCGAAGTAGCTTCAGCATAAATGTACTTTGTCGAAAAACAATTTACATCACTTTCAACAAAAATTTGTATTCCAATGAAATTTTCTTAAGTGAAATGAAGTAAGGGGTGTTACAAAATTCTGTACCAGTTTTGGGGGATTAAGAGAAAAATATTTTGATCAATTTGGAAAAAAAAACGTGACAAATCTCAATAACGACCCACATTTTTTTTCCTGCGCTTCCAACACCCATTTTAACACGATTTTGAAAGGAACGCACGAGTCCACCAAACAACTCTTTGTCAATCTCGATACTTTGCAAAGCCTCTTTGACCAACTCTGACCAACTAACGTTTCACTTGAAATTAGGTCTTGGCCTCTTCGAATATTGCAGAAGGCTGCTTCATTTCTTTGACGACTGCACCCAGATTTTCGCACAGATTTAAATGGGGTGAGGGGGAGTTTCCGGGCCATCGTCCGAATTTAACTTATCAAACATTGATATCATACGTGAAAAACTACAGAAAAATACCAAAACCCGGTAAAGAATTTAGTTCCTTCTCTAATTTCGTTAAAATGTCACACGACAAATGGATTTCAGGGATTTGACACGAAAGTGTAAATCAGTTCGAAATAAAATAATTTGAAAATGCTCCATGATGCATTTTGTTGAAAAATGTAAATTTAACAGAAAATCTACTTTTAATGAGTTGAAAGAAGATACGCAAAAATATATTATATAAATACTCCATTCATTTGAGATTTGTCCGACTTATGTCAACAAATTTATCAAGTTAACACCGGCTCCAGTAACTTGAGGTGAAGAAATATTTACAACTTTGAAGACATCAGAAGACTTACAGATGATAACAGCAACAGCAACAACAACAACAACTGGTTCGCTTCATTGGTTATAAATACCGGTTTTGTTTTGGTTGGAAAGAAGTAACAAGGAATATGTCTGATTACCTCATGGAGAAAGAAACTTGAGATTGACACAACTTATAAATGGGAGGGAGAAATTCGTCATCTGCCTATTTATGTATGTATTGTAAATCTCTCTCTCTCTCTCCGTTTAGTATCTAATATATAAAATGCGTGTGTGTGTGTGTGTGTGTGTGTGTGTGTTGTGTGTGTGTTGTTTGTGTGTGTTGTTTGTGTGTGAAGGGCACATAAAGGGGCCACAAAGACCGCAGAGAACATAGTACACAGAGGAGACACGAAGCGAGAGGTAAGTAAGTGTGGAGTGGGCGGAGTTGATGTAATTTACAGAACAAAAGCTGTAAGGAAATAGTCTCTGGCCCAAATACGACCAAATGAATAAACAAATTGTATTTAGTAACAAATTATATATTAAATTTTATAAACAAATTATATTTTAAAATGAAAATTATGTTCAACATAAATTTTTTATATATTTTGTTAAGCGATAGCTACAATGTAAGTAAATCTGTATTATATATATATATATATATATATATATATATATATATATATATATACAGGGTAGCGCAGAAGTCGCGCATCATAGGAATTTTCAGTGTTGATTATATTATTTTTTTCTTTTAGGTAGGGGATGGCTGCGAAATTAACAATAGACGAGAGGGTGAGAGCTTGGTTTTAATGCATGGAATACAAGGTAGCTACAAATGGATGAATCAGTACAGAATTTTAAATTCTGTACCGATTCATCGATTTGTTGTACCTGATATTCCATACATTAAAACCAAGCTCACCCTCTCGTCTATTGTTAATTTCGCAGCCATCCCCTACCTAAAAGAAAAAAATATATATAATCAACACTGAAAATTCCTGTGATGCGCGACTTTTGCGCCACCCTGTGTGTGTGTGTATATATATATATATATATATATATATATATATATATATATATATATATATATATAATTACAAAATTTGTTTATTATTATTATTATTTCCGCTCATAAAATTTATTTCACAATGAACATTTTTACTGAAATCACGATTAAGGCCAAAAAAAATGCAATTATATTAATAATAACTATTGAAAAATACTGCATATATATATATATATATATATATATATAATATATATATATATATGCACACGTCATAGTGCAAAAGTGAACGAAAAAAATTTGTAAATAAAATATGCATTATTTATAGTGAAAGATGACAATTTTATTGAAACAATTGACGAATGTTTGTAAAAGCAATATTTTGCAATAAAAATCAATAAAAATGCATTCTTTCGACTTTATTACGAACAAAGAATTATACTTTCATACAAAGCGAATGTTCTCTTTCACTTATTGTTCATAAAAACCAAGGATTTTTCACTTATCCTGTATAAATGAAAGTTAAAGTGTTTCACTTATCCTGTATAAATGAAAGTTAAAGTGTTTCACTTATCCTGTATAAATGAAAGTTAAAGTGTTTCACTTATCCTGTATAAATGAAAGTTAAAGTGTTTCACTTATCCTGTATAAATGAAAGTTAAAGTGTTTCACTTATCCTGTATAAATGAAAGTTAAAGTGTTTCATTTATCTTGTAAATGAAAGTCAAGGGCTTTTACTCGCTCTATAACTAAATGAAAGGCAAAGATTTTCACTTGTCGTGTAAGTGAAAGTCGAGTATTTTCACTTATCGTATAAATGAAAGTGAAAGATAGTTTTTTTTATACGACAAACGAAAATTGTTGAATAAGAGAAAACTTTGATTTTCATTCATACCACAAGTGAAAACCTTTAACTTTCATTTACTTATACACAAATGAAAAAATGAAAGCGGAGGACTTTCATTTGTCGTGTAAATAAAAATCAATGATTTTCACTTCCAATAAGGCCCTAACTTCTATTACACCGAGAAAATGGGGTCCATCACCGTACCGTGATTGAAATATGTCCGTCGTGTGAGTACATGGCAAAATTTCATCAAAGGAATCACACAGGATAATTTTTTTTCATTAGCGCAACCCAATAAATATGCCTTAACGTTCGAACACAATGAACTTATCATGGTGGAAATTTCCATAAAGTTAGCTCTGACCATGTATGACAACGAATATTACAGTAACTGCTGCATTTAATCCTCAGTCGATGTTTGTAAACACAAAATGCGGTCTGCTGTGTGTTGTTGAAGGTACACCGCAATACGTACATCCACAGGAATCATCCGCGGATGTTGTTCGTATAATGTACTGACCCTCTTCCGTGGTATGGGGAATGTAGCACTCACCTTTACTGCCAAATGTCCCCAAGAGAAAGAAGTTTTGGTGGTGATTTAATGTGAAGATTTTGATTTGTCTCATCTTCGAAGTGATTAGGTCACCAAAGAAGGATTGAATGTGGGCCATACATAGACCGTTTTGTTCGAAGTTGTTTTTTGAGAGAGAGAGAGAGAGGGAGGGAGGGAAGAGGGGAAGGGGTTGTGTTTTGAGAGAGGGAGGGAAGAGGGGAAGGGGTTGTGTTTTGAGAGAGGGAGGGAAGAGGGGAAGGGGTTGTGTTTTGAGAGAGGGAGGGAAGAGGGGAAGGGATTGTTTTTTGAGAGAGGGAGGGAAGAGGGGAAGGGGTTGTGTTTTGAGAGAGGGAGGGAGGGGAAGGGGTTGTGTTTTGAGAGAGGGAGGGAAGAGGGTTGTGTTTTGAGAGAGGGAGGGAAGAGGGGAAGGGATTGTTTTTTTGAGAGAGGGGGAAGAGGGGAAGGGATTGTTTTTTTGAGAGGGGGGTAAGAGGGGAAGGTGTTGTTTAATTTCCTTCGTAATATCTAAAGTCATAGGACGGAGGGGATCTACAGCTCTATGTGGGATCCGAACCACGGGGTCGCTACATATCTGGACTTAGAGGACGGTCCTCATCCAACTATTCTCCAGATACAATGTCGCTTAACTTGGCTAATCGACGAGAAGCGGATTTGCGAAAATGTCACCAAAATAATTCACGAAGTTATCAAATATGGCAATGTAGCGTTCGGGCTAACGACAACTGATCGACTTTACATCAGATCGACACACTGTTGTGTGCTAAATTAAGTTGGATTAGCTTAGCATAGGTTAGGTTAAGTCAACATAGGTTAAATTAGTTTTTTAGTGTCGCTTTTATTTTTTGTCAATCCATTTCGTCGACAAGACCAAAACATCGACATTCTAAAAACCTAACTTAATCTAACCTAATAATAATAACTGTCGATAGAATATCAAATTGACCAGATGGCCTAAGGCCGAATTTTACACCATGGAAAAGTTTCAATACATCAAAAATAACATTTGGACATTTCCTGTCGATGTATCGTGGAACATCCTCTACAACATGCAGCAATTATAGTACCTACTACAATCTACTACTACTACTACCACCTACTACTACCAAAGTCTTAAGCTCAGATCATGGGAATGTAATTATATAAGTTCATTGTGTATACCATTAGAGCATGTTTATTAGGCTGCGCTAATAGAAATACACACAGTATCAATAATTTGGTATATCTTTGATTATATCCTCCAATAATTTATTAAAGATACGCTTATAATAATCATTAATAACTAAAATTACAATAATTACACGCCAAAGGTTCACTTAACAGACAAGAGAAGCTATAAATATGAAAGATATAATTAACTTTTATTATTATATATATATATATATATATATATATATATATATATATATATATATATGCGAAAAAAAAAGAAAACGTAGTTCAAAATTCCTGCAACAGATGGCGTTTCACGAGTATTTTCTGAGGTGATGAAAGGATTGATATCGTGACTTTTGGAAAAAAATTTCGCATCGAGAAAAAAAATGAAACGTACATGAGTCGTCCAATGCACGATACAAAATTCTGGTTTGAGAGTCGTAGTTGTCCAATGTGAAGCGCAAAAAAATCAAGATGATAGGTTCTTTTTATATATATATAACTGCGTGACTTTTACATTATTTTCTTTACAAAAGTAGTCTTTTGCATGTAAGAATCATTTAGATTTTAAATAATGGTTTAAGGTACAAATAATTTTTTCAGCCATTTCCCATATCAGAATATTTACAGTATGTCTACCTAGAGAGAGAGAGAAGGAGAGAGAGAGAGAGAGAGAGAGAGAGAGAGAGAGAGAGAGAGAGACTGTAAGATCCACTCTTGGCTAGCCCAATAAGGAAGTACAAAAATTAGAAAGAACAATGAAAAATGAACACTGAAAACTTATACCACGCTTACAGACACGCAAAACTTTTACCTTGGAATCATAGTAATACTAAAGTATAGAACAGACAAGGCTCTCTCCCTCCTCCGCCAGCCACTGTTGACAGAAAATTTATAGGAAAGCAAGAACAAGCATAATGAAAAGAATAGCTTCGGAGTTCATTCAAACCATGTATACACTTAGTTCGTGGACTCGGTTAAGCATTAGAACATAGCTGAAAATAAAGGATGGCGTGAATACTGAACTACTTAATCTAGTCCACGCAGTGCATTCTTTTCTTAAGGATTTTTGTATTTATATATTTATGTACAAAAAGTCATCATTTCGTCGTTGCATCATTTCTCCGTAGCCTGTCAAAGCCACCGTACTGAAGTTTATCATATAGTACTTTATATTGAGTCCTTCATATAGGAATTACCTAGATAAAGGACCACTGGTCCAGAGGGCACCTCCAGCTGTCCAGACCTACAATTTGAGAATTTACCATGCATAATGAGGAATAATAATGCATAATATGCATAATTTTTCTTTCTCGCGAGATTTTGATGTACAATATTTAAAACTACAGTCAAGTTTCACGCTAAGTACAGTAGCTTCCCTGAAGATATGTATGACTATTCGGAAGTTTTAACTTCCGAGAAATGTCATCAAGCTTCCCATCATCTGAGAACTCCCAGTGCTCTGAAAGCAGACCCGGCCAGCGCTTCTTACTACATTTATTGCAAAAGGGAACATCGCTACGTCTATTTAAAACTACAAAACTTTCTCGTTAGCTTTTTTTTAATGATTTACCTAAAAAGTACTGTCATTCCTATATTGTAAACCCAAGTAGCATCCCTTAACCCTCTAACGCCGACTGGGTCGAATACGTACTGTTTCAAATACACGCATTTAGACTTAACCCTACAAAAACGTTCGGCGTTAAAGGGTTAAATTGAAAAATCAGAGAGAGAGAGAGAAGAGAGAGAGAGAGAGAGAGACTATACACTAATAAACAAAAATATATTTTAGCCTAACCTCGGGCAGATTTTATTTAAAGTAAATTGTGAAAAGTGATGACTCACATAAATGCAGCACTGACACCACAAATGCTGACTCATTCGATGCCAAAATAAAAATAAAATTTCTGTAATTTCCTTTTTAAGGTCGAAAATTGTTAATTTTTGCGAGCTGGAAAGTTACTGCAAATTTTCAGTGTATTTTAACACATACACAACTGACGAGGTGTACTGTTGAGTACACGAAAGTTCTTGGAATCGCTTTTCATTTTTCCTTGTGAGTGTGCATCACACCCGCGTGTGTGTGTGTGTGTATATGTTGGAGGCACTAAACGAAATCAGGAATTAAGATAATGCCTAGGCAATAAGCTAAAAGCTAAGAATGCATAGCATTAGTTACAATGGTCATTCTCACTGTTTAGGTTAGGTTATATTTATTATATGCCTGATTTCGCTTATTGCCGCTAACATATACATACATGATGATAATGTGGGAGATGAGTTTTACTGAAGAAAGACCAGCAAATGAAGTCAAATAAACAGTTAACTAAACGATGAACAGCAAGTGAATAAAGACAAAGGGGAAGGCGAGTGTAACATAGTAACAGAAACGTCTGAGGACAGAAAGAGGAGATAGAGAGAGAGAGAGAGAGAATGTTTATAGATTCCTTTAATTAGATCACACACGTACGTACGCAAACGCACACGCCTACACACACACGCAGACCGGCGTAGTTTACGGGTTGGAGGAGTAACTCACATTATACAAATACGAAGCCAGCTTAACATATTTAGATTTAACCCGACTTAACAGACTTAATCTGACCTAACAAATTTAACTTTTTGGCGTACGAGTATTTTTTTTTTTACGTGAATGAAAATGTGGCGTTTCAACATTTAATATATGAATGGAAATAAAGTTGTTTTTCGTGTGTTGTCTCAAATGAGTTGTGAATTCAAGGTTATGAAAAAGTATTTTGTAAGAAGCGTGTTTATTTGAAAGCCTAAAGGCAAAAAAAAAGTCATAACCTAAAGAATATGGGAGCTTTGAAATGAAAAAAACTTAAAAATAAATAGTGTTGCTATGGAAGAACAAAATTTTAAAAAAAATGAGTTAAATTGAACAGACTTAAACTCAACCTTGACACAGATTTAACCGCTTTTGAACAAACTTAACCTAACCTGAACAGACTTAACGCAAAGTGACACAGAGTTAACTGCTCCTGAAAAGACTTCACACAACCTGATAAGGACTTCACCTAAGTACATAATGTGTATACCAAATGAAAGTGAGCAGATATTTTTCCTACATTTTCACTTCATAACATTCATGCAAATTTTTCTTAATACAACCATAATCGCCCCATAAGTAAGGAAGGCCTTACTCATACCCACAGTAGTCAGGTTCAAAGCCCCTACAATTTTTATGAACACACACACACACACACTCGAGAAATGAAAAAATTCACACAAACATGATATATAAATAATTTACACAGGATATTTAATATACATTCACACACAAAACAAACAGATAAGTTTACATACACACACACACACAAGAGAAGAAAAGAAGAAAAATAAACATACATATGTACATACATACTCGTACTTTTACAAACAAAACAGAGACCGTTTCTGGTAAAGACATTTTCTACAAGAGTTTACAAGTGTGAATAAGCCAATCACATTTAATATATATATATGGGAATGAACTCAGAATGGTCCCCTGAGTTTTTTATCATATATATATATATATATATATATATATATATATATAATCTAAATCTTAAAATGGTCTTCATGTACAACCATGGTTACCATAAAACAAACACACACGCACACACAACTTCTTTCCACACAATAAACTTAAATTCTCACTGCTAGTTTTTATATGTCGTTGTTAAGACACAAGAAATACCTTTCAATTGATTATAATACTTAACTAAGACTTATTTTGGAGGCACTTTTGCCTCCTATAAAAGCAAAGTTATATAATCTTTGTGCCTTAAATTCAGTGCTCTGTTGGCACTTCATGAGGCACAGAAGACAATTATTATGCCTTAAGTGTTTTCACTTCAGCGTACTTTTCTCGCGACTTTACTTACTAAGGCGTAAGAAATGCAGCCTGAAATTATATATATATATATATATATATATATATATCAATCGCCCTTGACGATTGATTAAGTTTAGTCATGATATTTTCGTTAGTTTTAACAAAAATCTAATATACTATTTCAGAAATGAAGCCTTATATATATATATATATATATATATATATATATATGTAACAGTTTCTTTGCGCACACCTACAGGTCGCTACAATTGGTGTAGAACAATGCGGTTTTCACCATTCGATGCGTCTTTTTATTGCGCAGTGCCCATGCTAAAAAAAAATTCCCTAACATAAATCTTGCCCCCCCTTTTAGGGGTACAGTTCTTCCCATTTCTTCATTTTTAACCATAATTTTGGCACAAAATGGGGGAGGGGTGGGGTAATGGGGGAGGGGGTGGGTTTAATGGGGAAACTCAGAAAAACAGATGCGATATATACAGGGTGTCCCAGAATTAACTATCTATTTCAATGAAATCGGACAAATTTTTTAAAAACACACTTTTATTTATGTTTATCATGTTTAATATGTGTTAAAAATGTATAAATTTCTAAATTTTTTTCATAATTTTATTTTCATAATTTTTTCATTATCTGGTCCAATGAAAGACCGTCTGAAGTCATAGAATGGCAAAGAGACTCTCCAAAAGTTAACGTGTGGCTTGGAATGACCAAATCCAAAATTTATGGCCCATTCTTCTTTGCGGAAGCAACTGTAACAGGTACCGTCTACCTTGATATGCTTCAGCAGTTTCTCGAACCACAGCTTCTTGATGATGGCATTCTTGATAATGTTGTGTTTCAACAAGATGGAGCACCATGTCATTATGCTCTAATTGTTCGAGAATACCTCAACAGACGCCTTCCGAATCGGTGGATTGGACGTGGAGGACCTCGACCTTGGCCTCCGCGTTCTCCGGATTTGACACCCCTGGATTTCTTTGCATGGGGTTTCATAAAAACAAAGGTTTATCGCCAAAAGATCAATGCTTCTTGTTGAAACACAGCATTATCAAGAATGCCATCATCAAGAAGCTGTGGTTCGAGAAACTGCTGAAGCATATCAAGGTAGACGGTACCTGTTACAGTTGCTTCCGCAAAGAAGAATGGGCCATAAATTTTGGATTTGGTCATTCCAAGCCACACGTTAACTTTTGGAGAGTCTCTTTGCCATTCTATGACTTCAGACGGTCTTTCATTGGACCAGATAATGAAAAAATTATAAAAATAAAATTATGAAAAAAATTTAGAAATTTATACATTTTTAACATATTAAACATGATAAACATAAATAAAAGTGTGTTTTTAAAAAATTTGTCCGATTTCATTGAAATAGATAGTTAATTCTGGGACACTGTATATGTAACCAAAAAAAAATTAAAGTAAATCCTTTGCAAGGTGCCAGCCCCCTTCCCCCCTTGGGGGTAATGGGGGAAGGGTGGGGGTAAATGGGGGAGAGGGGTGGGGTATTGGGGGAGAGGGGTGGGGTTAATGGGGAAACTCAGAAAAAAAATGATAACCAACATCGATTCCGGTCAGGAAGATCATGCTTATCACAACTAATGGAACACTATAACAATATTATTGATGCACTCGAAACAATGACAACTATGATTTGGCGGGCCGCAGGGCCCCCAATTACTGTCGGTTCAGTTATTTTGTCAATAAAACTATAGAAATGAACGCAGTCATGAAAATCTTAGGCTTCAAATCCGAGCTCATTGTATTAAGATTTGTGAAGCTTTAGATTTTCATGGCTGCGTTCTTTTCTGTAGTTTTATTGAATGAATAATTGGTTTGCCAGTAACTGGAAGGCCGCAGGCACCCCAATTACTGAGGCCCAAGGTGAGAGGAATAGGAATGATATCCAGATAAAGGGCTACTGATGTTCAAAATAAAATACGCCGTAGGCCCACAATTCAGCTGAAGCACCGCAGATCTAGCAAAATCGGCGCGTAGCGCCGACCTTTTGCTAGTGTGCTACTATAGTATGCGGTCTACCTACGATTCGGCGGTCTACCTTTTAATTATAGCTTCTTATCTTGTTTACTAATTGCTTGTTTACATCCCAATGTCAATCGCCCTTGACGATTGATTAGGTTTAGTCATGATATTTTCGTTAGTTTTAACAAAAATCATGACTAAACCTAACCAATCGTAGATAGACTGCATACTATAGTAGCACCTATATATATATATATATATATATATATATATATATATATATATATATATATATATATATATATATACAGTATGTTACAACTCAGAATGGTCCCCTGAGAAACTTTTATGTTACACACAGACCGTGCATGGAACAAGGAACTCTTTCTTCTGGAAAAATTAAGTCCACTATAGTCCTAATAAGTAATGATAAATGACAAATAGAGTCAAATACTATAGTTTTTCTTTTTCATGATGGAAACCCAACGTGGGCAACGGGTCACTAACAAAGAGAACAAAGAGGCCCCAACGGGCCTCTTTACGAGTGACCCGTTGTTTTCCATCATTAAAAAGAAAAACTATAGTATTTGTCATTTACCATTACTAATTAGGGACTATAGTGGACTTAATTTTCGCGGAGGAGTTCCTTGTTCCAACTTCCATGCACGGTCTGTGTGTAACATATATACAGTATATATACAGTATGTCCAAGAGAGTTGAAACACCCATGATTTGCCTCGAATTTTCGATTTGCGATACCCCACACCAAATATTAGGTTATGTAGAAGTTTTATGAATTATGTTAGCGAAGGTGATCACACAACTTTCCTGAAGACTGCACAAAAAGATTGTTTCAGCAAATCTTCAGGTTCTCCTGTATGAAGAAAAGAGTGCTGAAAGAATCAAGTCTGTCATTCAATTATTTTGCTAATCTGTGACACAAAATTAATTCTATTAACTGATAGGTAATGAAATTAATGTAAACCCAAAGTTTTGTTTTGCAAGATAGTTTAAGGGAGCTAACTAATGAATTAATCCTTTTCTCCAGACGTGGTCGCAATGGGCCTCCAAACATCGCCAGAAAGTAGGTCAGCCATCATTGCCTTTCATCATGAAGGTCTGAGTAGCTGTCAGAAGTTACGCCGGTCATTTCACTGTCTCCAGGATCATTAAAAGGTGGCAGCGAGGTGGTTATGAAGCAAGAGCATGGGTCAGGACGGCCAAGAGTCAGCTCAGAACGCCAGGATCGTTTTCCGTGTCGATCCAGTCAGCGCGAAAGGAAGGCCAGCAGCTTGCACCTGCAGAGGGACTGACAGGAAACAGGAGTGCAAGCATCAACACGCACAATGAGAAGGCAATTTGTGGATAATGGTTTGTTACCATGCAGGCCTGCAAAGAAGACTCTTCGTAGGCGGAAGAACAACATTCAGGATTGTTTCAAATTTTGTAATAAATAGAAGGACGACTGAAGATGACTGGTGTAAAATAATTTTCTCTGACGAATCCCCTTTCAACGGCTTCGGCAACAAAGGAGGAATCCGTGTCCGCAGAAGAAAAGACAAGCGTTCGAACCCGGAGTGTACGCTACCCATGAAGAAGCATTCCGAGACTGTTACCATTTCGGGAAATGCTTTTCCGGTCGAGGAATGAAATCCCTACATATTCTATCCAATGAGACAGTGATGCACACAAAATGGTACCTCCAAACCCTTCGAGAGCGCCTGCTACCAACATAACTCCAGTTTCCAGAAGGAGATTTCTTCTTCTAGGATGATGGTGCGCCTTATCACCGAGCATAAGAAGCGAAGAATGGTTGGATGATCATAACATCACTCCTAGTCGTACATGAACCCTCAAAATCCCCTATAAGAGATCATTGGCGGCGGCGGCCCAGAGCTGGGCACTTGCGTTTTTTTTGCGGTACTGCGGTACTACCGTGTTGGTCGGTACCGCGGAAAGTACCGCGGGAAATTGAATGCGGGTAGCGGTACTGCTGTACTTTCAGCGATCCTTTGCGGTACTGCGTTATGCGGTACCGGTTTGGTAGTGCGGTAGTAGTACCGCAGTACCGCAAAAAAACGCAAAAAAAACCGCAAGTGCCCAGCTGTGATTATTTATTATTATTATTCATTGCCTCGCTGCAGATCACCCCATTGGTACCTCCTTTTTCCAAAGCATAACTACCAACAATAATAACCAACTTAGCGACCTTCACATTCTGGAATGTTCTGAAAGCAAGACCTACACTCATCGCTTACAGTTCTGCGTCTGACCTGACCATTACAGGATAGCAGTCTTTTAAATCAGTCTTTTCAAAAATGTTAATGAGCTATGACTTTATAGGCTAATATTCACAACTAGAAATATACACTTAGGAATTTGGAAAGCAAGTACTTATTATCAATTTCATCCTCCTGTGCTGTTTTTATTCTAATATTTTTTATATTGTATTTTACCGTTTTAGTGTTTAATAATTACACTGGTCGACAAAATCGAACTTTTTTTCTCATCATAATGTATACACACTTTTCTAGACCAGGTTTGTAAGCTGATTCCAAATCTGTTTTCGGGTTTCCTCTAGCACATCTAGTTATCGAAATATGACTCGTGTCAATTTCAGTACAATTTATCGTAAAAGTACAACTTTATTCATAAAAAGAAATGAACACCAACCTAAAAACGTTGCGAGTAAGATTTTCTTTTGTAAACCTTGTCCGGATCGTCGCGGTACAACATCCAGCAGTAGTCTGCCAGCATACTTTCGTTCCAGAAACCTTGGTAGCGATTTTCCATTGACTGGATGTCTTGATGGAAGCGTTCCCCTTCTTCGTCACTCACCGCGCCAAGGTTTTCGGGAAAGAAATCTAGATGCGAATGTAAAGAATGTATTTTGAAGGACATGCGACAGCCCATTTCTTGATATGCATCGAACAGTTTCTGAACTCCATCTTTGTATGCGGGAGACTCGTGGTTACCCAAGAAGTTTCCACAAATCCATTTGAAAGCCTGCCATGCTTTTAGTTCTAAGGTATTGAGGCTTTCTTCAAAGTCTTCATCCTGCAGAACCTCCCTGATTTGGGGTCCCACAAAGATTCCCTCATTCAATTTCGCGGCACTGATGTTTGCAAATTTCTCAACAAGATATCGAAACCCTCTCGAATTCGCCTTACCCATCGCTTTCACAAAATTTTTCATTAAGACGAGCTTAATGTGGAGAGGTGGCATGAAAATCTTCTTTGGATCAACTAAAGGAACACACTGGACACTGCCCGTTCCTGGCTCGTATGTGCTTCTTTTATGCCAGTCACGTGAGGAATCAATGAAGAGGCGCCACTCAGATGGTGTGTGTACCTGTGACAAGTTCTCGAAAAGTCCATTGATATCATGGCAATAGCAAGCGGACCGTCTACTGTAAAGAATGTCGCCAAATCATGGTTTCGTTTTCGATAATGACACACTCGGACGTTCTTCTCAAGTAAGTGTTTCTGCTTGAGTCTCGAGGAGAGAAGTTCTGATTTCTCTTTGGAGAGGGGTAGGTCTCTAATGAGGTCATTCAACTCGTTTTGGGTAAGACTCTCCGGCTCCGATTGCTCTTCGTCAGGTGTGTAGTCAAGATCGGCTGAAGGTCTCGCATCTCCGCCAATGGCACCTTCGTCGGATTCCCTTTCGTCTTCTAAAGAACCGAGTCCATGCTGTGGAGGTATCGGAATCGGCATCGTGTCATCGTAAGAGATCGGTCTGATCGCGGAGTCTACGTTCGGATAAACGATGTTATGCTTGTTTGTCAAGGAGAATCCAGTTATGTTAACATTGCAAAAGTAACAATCGCCATGATTGTCTCTCGGCTCCCTCCATATCATGGGTATAGCGAACGGCATCGACTTTTTCCTTTGGTTCAACCAGTCACGTAATTCATTCGAACAAGCGGTACAGATAACATGTGGCGCCCACGCTTTATCTTGGTCGTTTTGTGGACAGCCAAAGTATAACCGGTAAGTTTTCAGAAGATTCATCGTGACTGTACGCCGTTGTGATTTAGTCGCGAACGAGCCGCACACGTAACAGAAATTGTCGGGGTGATTTTTACACTTTCGAGGCATGATGATTGATGAGTAAGTAGGTTGATGTAAATCACCTAAAAAAATAAAATGTGTAAGTGAGCGACACAAAACAAAACACAATACACAACTAGACATGTGACTGTTACGCTAAAGAATAAAAGGGTGTACATATGCAACGTTTGTAAATTTGTTGCCAGCAACTGCTCTCACCTAAAATATCACAAGACAACCTGCGGAAAGCCTAAGTTGAAACGACAAAATGCCATACATGAGGGTACAGAAACGGTAAAGCAAAAACCTACACCTAAGCTGCAACGACAAAATACTCCGCTACATGTATAAAGGACGCATATTATATATTGTATATATAGTATTATATATTATATTATATATATAGTTATATGCATATTATATATATTATGTAGAGTATTATATTATTTATATATATATACAGGGTGTACATAAAGTCAGGATCTATTTTTGTGAAGCACTTGGAAATTATATGGAATTCAATCATAAAATGATAAAGTGGTAACATTTATTAAATAATTAAGAGTAGGATTCGACGTGACGCCCATCAGTATCCCTGCACAGCTCAAATCGTTCCGCAGCATTTCTAAACACACTCTGGAGCATTTGCGGGGTTATGTTATCTGCAGCAGTTCGTATACGTAAGTTTTCAAGACTCGTAATCTTCGTCTGATAGACGTGCGATTTGATAAAGCCCCCATGCAAAGAAATCTAAAGGGGTTAAATCTGGTGATCTCGCTGGCCAAGGTCTGTTGCTTCAGCGTCCGATCCAGCGATTTGGAAAACATCCATTTAGATAATCCTGAACAATTTTGGCATAGTGACAAGGAGCACCATCATGTTGATAGACGACGGTACTAACAATCCTATCCCCGTCGTCTATCAACATGATGGTGCTCCTTGTCACTATGCCAAAATTGTTCAGGATTATCTAAATGGACGTTTTCCAAATCGCTGGATCGGACGCGGAAGCAACAAAAGACCTTGGCCAGCGAGATCACCAGATTTAACCCCTTTAGATTTCTTTGCATGGCGCTTTATCAGATCGCACGTCTATCAGACGAAGATTACGAGTCTTGAAAACTTACGTACACGTATACGAACTGCTGCAGATAACATAACCCCGCAAATGCTCCAGAATGTGTTTAGAAATGCTGCGGAACGATTTGAGCTGTGCAGGGATACTGATGGGCGTCACGTCGAATCCTACTCTTAATTATTTAATAAATGTTACCACTTTATCATTTTATGATTGAATTCCATATAATTTCCAAGTGCTTCACAAAAATAGATCCTGACTTTATGTACACCCGGTATATTATATTTATTATATATATTATGATCGGTCTCATCTCGAAAAATAGACGTGCAAGAGGAAAACTGAAAACAGATTTGAAATCAGCGTCCCAACAGGTATCTAGCCCACCCATAATTATATCTGATGAAAAATCCTTGTTGGCTAGTGTTTTCTTATAGCACTGAATATAAATCACTCCCGAAACGTATGTTTCCTAAACTTTCTTAACAAGAAGGATAAATAGTTGGGTTTTTCTGTTCATCCTTAAATTGTGCTTCCTGACCAACAAAATCTTTAAATGGAGTTATTAAGTTATATAATAAATATATATATATAAAGAACGACGCTTGTGTAGAAGAGCGTCCGCACAAGATGAGGAGAGAGAACGAGCAAATGAAAAACGAGGCATCTCCCAGGAATCGAACCCGGGATCATCCAATTGCCGGTCGGATATGCTAACCACTGCATCAAGGTCCCCGATCAGTCACAACTCTTAATTCTCCTACATACGAGCGGAATCGAATGGCCTGAGGGGGCACCTTCTCATGCCGTACATATATACATTTTAACTGCAAACAACACACAGTATAATTAATGTAAAGAACGACGCTTGTGTCGAAGAGCGTCCGCACAAGAAGGTTCCTCCTCAGGGCATTCGATTCCGCTCGTATGTAGGAGAATTACGAGTTGTGACTAGTGATGCAACTCCAAAAAAACGATATTGTTTTTTTCATAAAAAACACGTTTTTTTATAATAAAAAACAGCACTCGAAAAAAACAAGGTCATTTCTTGTTTTTTTCAATAAATATCAGTAAATCCCAGTTTTACCAATTCCTTTACTGTTTAATTTATATATTATCATTGTATTACAGGTCTTACACGTTAAAGTTCAGTTTAGAAGTTATATTGTAAACAAGTAAACAATAAAATGCCAAAAAATAAAACTCCTGTTGTGTCCTTATTCAAGGATGTTGAGAGCAAGTTAAAGATAGGCAGAGTGAAGTGCAAATTTTGTTCTGCTGAGGTTGCCAAAAATGGAACAAGAATGGCAAAATATCATCGATTGCCAAAAATGTGATGAACAGATTAAAGTTAAATATTTAGGCAAGAAAGATTCAAACTTGCAAAAGAACACAGCATAGTGGCGAGACCTGCAAGTGATGAAATATCTATTGAGTCTTTCTTTCAAAGTGCAAATGTGGCTCCAATAACAAAGCCATCAAAAAACAAAATGAATCCTTATTTGGATAGGATGTCTGGCCAAGAAATCGTAAGTACCTAATTGCCATTATTTAAAATAACTAGGCTATTTAATCCATAAATATCACCAATAATACAGAAGAATCACATCACAACAGTTAGCGTTTAATGGCAACATGTTTATTTTTCAGAAAGAAGCTCAAAAGCAGGTAGCCAAAGCGATTTTATGCTGCGGCTGCCCACTGAGTATGGTAGAATACAAGCAGTGGATCAAAGCCTTTGCTATCATAAGACCTGCTTTTAGGTTACCAGCCGAGACATGATCTCCAACACTCTTCTTGAAGAGTGTTTTTTTGAAACCTCAACAACAGTCAAGGAGATGGTTGCATCTGCTACAACTTTAAGTGTTGCAATTTTAGTTGACGGGTGGAGCAACATCAGGTGATGATCAAGAATTTTTTTTGTTTTGTATAACTAATTTAAAAAACATTTCTTTAAAAATATTTCTTGAATACTTTTTATTATTATTAAATGTTATTAAATAATATATTTATTATTTTAATATATATTTCATTATTCCCACTTGACTTTACAGGAATGAAGGAATAATAAACTTCATAGTGACTGTTCCTGAGCCAGTATTTTGAACAAGTATTGCTACAGGTATTTCTCTCTCTCTTTAAGCTAATTTTATAAGCTGATCTGATAATTTTTTACTCTGCTGCTGATAGACTGCTATGTTCTATAATTAGTGAAGCATATCTGAAAATTAATCTATTTTTTTCTTAATCAGGAGTTGAAAGCCACTCAGGAGAATACATATGGCGAATACCATAAAGAATGGTGAATGAAGTTGGACCTATGAAAGTGGCAGGCATATGCACTGATAATGCAACTAATATGAGAAGGCCTGGGAATTGCTAAAAAGAAGAATTTCCTCATATAAGCACATATGGTTGCTTAGCTCACACTCTGCATTTAGTATTTACTGATGTTAGTAAAATCAAAACAGTAGAATGTATCCAGAGAGACTGCACCAATGTTGTAAAAACTATAAAGAAGTCTCAAAAGCTTACTGCACTGCTGAAGCAGCTTCAACAACAGCCCTCTAAATCACTGAAACTGCAAGTTAAGACCAGTTACTAATTAAAAATGTGAAATTTTTAAAATTACATCCTTTGCAACATAAAAATGTGTATCTTACAATAACACTAAATTAACAATATGTATATACAATATATATACTTCAATTGTGCACAAGTTAACATGTTTCTTGCACAAATAAATATGCAATATTTTAAATGAATCTAATAGATATTTTATATTTATTATTTACAGATGGGGCTCAGTCATCCACTGTATGGAGAGCATCTGTAACAATAAACAAGCTCTCCAAGCCCTAGCCATAAGTGAAGAAGCTAAGAAAACAGCATTGGATCAGTCTGTCAGGAAACTACTGCTCTCAGAAGTGTTCTGGGATAGAACTGAAGGTTTGCTCA
Source organism: Bathynomus jamesi (assembly GCA_023014485.1). Taxonomy (NCBI): domain Eukaryota; kingdom Metazoa; phylum Arthropoda; class Malacostraca; order Isopoda; family Cirolanidae; genus Bathynomus; species Bathynomus jamesi. Next base: position 185,390 of record JAJOZX010003706.1, on the reverse strand, counting down.
AACTACTGAAACCAGTAGCAAGATTCTATCACATCTGTTGAAGGAGACAACCAGCACCTTTCAACTGTAGCAAAGGTATTCAAGGAGCTTGAGAACTCAGTTGAGAAATATGTTGCAGAAAGTCCAATCCTTAAAAGTGAAGAAGCCGCTCTGCTAAGTATAATCAAGAAAAGAAGAGAATTCATAGTGAAAGACATTCACTTAGCAGCAAATCTCCTGGATCCCCGCTACCAAGGATGCCACATATCGGAGGAAGAAGCAGTAAGTTTTACATCACTATTCAGGAAATAGTCTGATCAAATTATAAGCATATTTTGTTCTACATAGTGATTGAATGGATCACAATTTCACAAATCACAGTTTTAAAAATTTTATGTTTTGCAGAAAAATATTACTAGGGTTACTCAAAGGATAAGATTCTGATTAGTTACAGTATTTATAAGTTCTAAAACACAGATATGGCTGAAATATTTCTAGATATTGTAATTTTTTGGAAAGAGCATGAGTTTCATTCTAAATACTAGCTATGCATGTTTACACACTGAAGTATTATTTACTTTAAACATTATTTTGCAGGTGTGCTCTACAGGTTATCCATGAAATAGCTGAAGGTCAAGAATTATTAGATGCTGCAGTTGTAATTGGAGAAGTTGCCAACTACCGTTCAAAGGAAAAACTATTTAGCAAACAATTCCTTTGGACATCTGCAATGAAAGTAAGCCCAAGAAGCTGGTAGAATGGACTTTGCTGCTCAACTCAGCTGTCAAAAATAGCAGCTAACATTCTGAGTCTACCACCTACAAGTGCCGCTGTGGAACGTTCATTTAGTAGACATGGGTGGATACACTCAGCAAAAAGAAACAGGCTAACAACAGAACGAGCTGCAAAACTAGTCTATATATCGCATAATATCCAGCTCATTGAAGCAGAACAGAAAGACCAGCATTCACCAAACAAACTAAGCCCAAGTTATGGATCATTCAAAAAGGCTACAGTCTTTACAAAGCCCACTCCAATATTACCTTTGGCAGGTGATGCAGGTCCATCCTCTGGAAAGGGGCCTGTTACTATTGCTGAGCCAAATATTGAGGCTTCTGATTCCGAATCAGAAGCAGAATCATTGATGGAAGTTACCCATCATGATTCATCAGATTTTGAGAAAAGTGACTTTGAAGAAGACTAACTGTTCATGAATATATCAGAAATATGTATTCACATTTGAAAATCTTGTAATCACTGCTCTCATTATGTTTCAGTTTGTCATAATTTGGTTTTCATTTAAAATGGATAAATACATGCAAATGTACTGCAGTTTTTTTCTTTTACAATACCTTTTAAAATTAATGTTTAGCTTTTCTTATGTATTATATTAACAACTTGAATTAATAATAAACTCTGCGATAAAAAACCCCACTCATTTAATAATATACAAGTATTTTGGGAAAAAAACCATAAAAAACAAAAAAACACGAAAAGAACGTTTTTTTCCCATGAAAAAACAATATTTGAAAAAAACACGTTTTTTTGCATCACTAGTTGTGACAGATCGGGGACCTTGGTGCAGTTGTTGTTGTTGTTGTTGTTGTTGTTGTTTAGCCGATCAGCCCACCCTGATCGTCCAAGCCGGCGGCACGCAGGTAACCGATCGCCCTCTCCGGAGTGGACCAGAGGTTCAGCGCACTAGTGATGTTGTGGTGTGTTCGTTGTTGTGCTAGAGTGGTACAGTCTGTCATAATGTGTTCAATTGTTTGTGGTGTGTCCTGGCACAGGTGGCAGGTGTCGTCTGTGGAGTTGTCTAGTCTGTGTTTATATGTCCGTAAGTTGGGGTGATGTCCACATCGGAATCGTGCTAAGTTAACTCGATCCGATCTGCTCAGGTTGATCTCTGACCTGTTAATGGGTGACGGCTTCGCACCTAGGACCGCATTCAGACCGAGTCGTGTCAGTGCTTTGTGTGTGTGAATGTGTTTTTTCTGTACTGTGTGATGTCTGTGGGACGTGGTATGGAATGGAGTATTTTGTTATAATGTCTCTCTGGTGTTACCTTAATGGTGCGAGGTGTCGGTGCATGATTGTACATGTAGTGGCAAGGGTGTTGTGGGTTAGTTGTCGCTGCTGCCATGAATTGTGTTCCCCTTATGTCTAAATGTTCCCTAATTTTCAGTATTTTTGTTTCTGTGTGCAGGTGTTCTATTGGTGTTGTTTGAGTGCATCCTGTAATGATACGAAGTGCGTTGTTTTGTATTGTCTGTAAGGTGTTTGTGTGTGTGTGTGTTTGAGATAATTGGTGCCCAGCATGGGCTAGCATAGTCCATAACTGAGCGAATATATTGTTTGTATATGAGTGGTGGTGTTTCCTGCTGGTGTCCGAAGTTTGTGCCTGTTAGTACCCTAAGCGTGTTAAGTCTTGACGTACATTTGTTTTTAATGTCCCGAATGTGGTTTGCAAAAGATAATGATGTGCTGTATGTGACCCCAAGTATTTTGGTTCTGTGAGTGTGTGGAATGTTGGTGCTGTTTAGTGTAAGCTGTGGAGTTATCTGGTGTTCTTTTGTATTGCTTGTAAGCAAGGTGATGGTTGATTTTGTGAGCCCTACTTTGAGTCTATTGTGTGTGAGCCAGTCTTGCATACTGTTTATGTATGTTTGTAGGTTATTTGTAGCGGTGTCGATGTTGTTGTGGGAGGATGTTAGAGTGATGTATCTGCATATGATGATAAGGTAAGCTTGTTATCTATGGCTGTTGGAATGTCATGCATGTATAAGTTGAACAGTGTTGGTGAGAGAACAGAGCCTTGAGGGACTCCGTTCGGAAAAAGCTTGTGTTTGGATGACTTGCCATTAAATGTGACATGTGATGATGTGAATATCTTCCTGAAAGATAGTTGCTCAGCCATCTTTTAGTGTTATTGTGCATGTTTGTGTTGAGTATTTTGTTTATGAGAGGGAAGCGTGGGATAGCATCAAATGCTTTACTAATGTCTATTATTGCTAATAGGGTACGTGGAGCTGGTCGTCTGGAGTTGATGCCATCCATGATGTGCTGAGTGAAGTTAGTGAGTAATGTCGTGGTTGAGTGGTGAGGTCTGAATCCATGTTGAGTAGACGATAGTGGTATGTGTGGGTTGGTGATTTGTAAGATCAGTCTTTCTGTTACTTTGGAAGGTGTGCATAGTAAAGTAATGGGTCTAAAGGAAGCTGGTTCTGTTGGATTTTTGTTTGGTTTGAATAGTGTGATAATTTTACCTTGTTTCCATGTCAGTAATAATACAGTGTTGGTATGAATATGTGCTGATATTTGTGAGAGCTAGTATTCCTTGTGGGCCCAAGTGTTTAAGGTGTATGTTAGATATGTTGTCTGGCCCAGTAGCCTTCGAATTCTTAATGTTTTTGATGATCTTGGTGGTCTGGTCTGTATTGAAGGGCGTAATGGTCGTGTCGAATCTGTAGGTTTTCTTGTGTCTGGCTGTTTGTCTGTCTGCGTGTTTCTGGTTGTTGTCTCTGTTTAAGTGACTTATCTTTGCGTAGTGATTAACTAGAATGTTAGCTTGTTGTCTATATGTTGGGATATTATTTTGGCTGCGACAGATAGCCGCGTGTGAGGTGTGAATGCCGCTGTTAGAGTGGGTAATGAATGCTGTTTATAGTCTTGTATAGCCTGGATGTATCTTTGGAGTGGTTTAGTGTTGTTATGAATTCCCTAAATGTTTCTGTTTGTTTTTCTTTGAGTTTGTTGTTTATTTCTGTGTTGAGCTGTTGTATCTGCTGTTTTATAGTTTCTGTGTGTGGTGTTTGTGTGTTATGTTTGAGGTTATTACGTTGCCTTATGAGGTGGGCTATTTCTCTAATGTAATTTGGGTTGCATTTCCTAATGTTGCCCTTGGGTATGTATTTGTTTGCATTATTGATGATCTGATTAAATGTCTTGAGTGCTGTATTGATGTTTATGATGGGTATGCTGTTTAATGTGGTGAATTGTTCCTCAGTCTGTATTTTGAACTGTTCCCAATCAGCTTTCTTGTAATTTCTGTAAGTGTGCCTAATGCTGTTGGGGCAGAGTGTAGAACGTGTTGTAATGATGATGGGCAGGTGGTCTGATGACAGTTGTTTTTCCGTTCTCCAGTGTATGTGTTGCTAGTGAGAGGGAACAGAACGTTATGTCTGGGGAGGAGTTTGAGTATCCTGCTTGATGTGGTATGTGGGTATGTTCTTCTGTATTGTTAAGAATGAAGAGGCTGTTTAGTTGTGTGGCTATGTTGGCGCCTCTGGTGTTGCTTTGGTTGTGCAGGTACCAACTAATGTCTTTAGCGTTGAAGTCTCCTCCTAAGATGACATTAGCGAGAGAGGCCAGATTTTGTAACTGTGGATTGTAATTGGCTGGTACCTGAAGTGAACTATCTGGTGGGATGTAAATGTTGATTAGTGTGGTGGTGTGTTTTGAGCTTGTTTTAAAGTTAACTGCCTGTATTTCTATCGTGTTATCTGCTTGGATTGTGTTTGTAATGTTTTGGGTGGCATCAGTGTAGCTCATGCTTTTATGTATGTAAGTGATGAGTCCACCCCCGTTACCCCCAGTGGTTAGCATATCCAACCGGCAACTGGATGATCCCGGGTTCGATTCCTGAGAGGTGCCTCGTTTTTCATCTGCTCGTTCTCTCTCCTCATCTTGTGCGGACGCTCTTCTATACAATCATCGTTCTTTACATTATATTGTGTGTTGTTTGCACTTAAAATATATTTATGTCCAAGAAACATTGCTTAAAAAAAAGTCATATTTCTTATTAATTAATATATGTACAATATATATGGTTGTTTACATTTTCACACTGTTCAAATTTAGAACACTTCCACATGATCACCATCATTCGTCGCTACAATGCGTGTTCGACGCTCAAATTTCGTTTGGCCTTCTGCAAGATGCTCTCGTGGAATGGATCCAATAACCTCTGATTCTTTGATAGTGTTCTGCCACGTACCTGGGTTTGTCATGATACGCAATTATTTCAATATAAGCCCATAAATAAAAGCACAAAGACGTTTAGATGGGTGATCGAGGTGGCCTACTTATAACGCTGAAAACATCAACAATGAACGGGATTCCCCAAAAGTTAAGGTTTGGTGTGCTATGTCACGTAGCTGAATATATAATCAATTCATTTTGATGATTGTACCGTGACCAGAGAAATTATCTTAATATAATGCAAACATTTTTTCTTCCCCAACTAACGGCTATTATTAGAATTGACATGAGGAGTGTAATCTTTCAACAAGATCGGGCCACTTCCCACTATGTAGTTGCTGTCAGGGTTGGCCCGATTGGACGCGACCCAGTTGTCTCCGGTGGGTTTAAATAAAAACACCTGAAAAAACCTACGCAACTGGGTTTTTCCAGGTTTTTCAAAATAAACCAATGAGTCACTAATAAAATAATGTAATAGATTAATTCTTGGACAGTACTCATAAATGAAATACTGAAATATGAATCAAGAAGAGATTCCACATTTACACAATTTGACTGAGATATTACAAACATTAATTATTTGAGCACTTCATTTTCAAGCAAAACCTATACATACTTAACTGCCCAAGGAAAATACAACTCGTGGTAAGTAGTTATTTTTGTAATAAGGTCTCAGTTATTTAGCGCTATTCTTATACTATTTTGGCCACTGAGAAAATGAAAAAGCCCGATAACCCCCGTAAAAACACCCCCTCCCCAGGTGGGTTGGGTTGGGTTTTTTCAATAAAACCCGGGTTCTTGCCAACTCTGGTTGCTGTTCGCAATTTTTTAGACGTAACTTTTCCTCAGCGCTGGATTAGGCCATGGTGGACCGACAGCATAGCCACATCGATCATATCTGACTTAACCTATTTGGATTTTCATCCGAAAGGGTAAGGTTAGAATATTTGGGTACTGTGACGAACTAAATAGACTAGCGGAAGTCCGTCAAAGAATCAGAGATCACCGGATCCATTCCACAAGAGCATCTTGTTAATGCTCTAATGAAGTTTGACCGTCGAATGCACATTGTAACGACAAATGACGGTAATCATTCTGTGAAAATGTTCTAAACTTGCACAGTTTGGAAATATAACAAACCATAACTATTGTACACATAATCATTAATAAAAAAGATGACTGCTTATTTTTGCACCATTATTTCCTCGACACCATATATATATATATATATATATATATATACACACACGTTTTTTGTGCCGGAACGCGCCTGAACGGCGTTCCGGAACCTTTTTTCTGAGATGTGTTCAGTTTATTAATAAATTAATAAAAATAGTATAACATACTATTTTTATTAATTTCTCCTTTCTATATTATATGCGTTCCGGCACCTTTTTTCTACAAAAAAAGCCCTGTATATATATATATATATATATATATATATATATATATATATATATATATATATATATACTACTAGTCAAAAGTTAAGTACACCTACTAATTTCCAATGTTTTGCTGCTTAGATCATGACAAACTTTAAATGTAAACTTAACAGGTACTAGAGATGAATTTGCTTACCTGGCTTTCATATTGTATGCTTCAGTGCATCTGCCCTATGCAGTGTGTTGTAACACAGAAGCTTCTTCAAAATAGCCTTCAAAATGTGTTAATTTACGTCTAGCATGCAACCTAAAATTAATGCCATTAGCTCTGCACAAAGGTCCAAAAACAGTTTAAAAGTTTTTACTGGGGTAGTGCGTTTCTTCAGGAGTATGTTAATACATGTGTTCAGTTATTAACATGCGCTGCAGGTCTTTACATATAAAATCCTTGCAGAGGCGCTAACTGTGTAGTTTAAGGTATATTTCTGTGTTTCAAAAAGCAAAAAGCTCAGTTAACAACAGAAAAAAGACAGTCGATTGTAACTTTCAGAAATGAAGGCCAATCACTGAGGCAAATTGCAAAAAAATTAAAAGTTTCTGTAAATGCGGTTGCTTGTGCCATTAAACGGTACGAAGAAACTGGTCAAAATAAGGACAGGAAAAGGTCAGGGCTACCAAGAACCACAACAGACTCAGAGGACAAGTATATCCGAATCACCAGTCTGCGCAACAGACGCCTCACAGCACCTGAAATCAAAGCCCAGCTGAACAACTCCAGAAGTACAACAGTTTCAACATCAACTGTTCAGAGAAGACTAAGAGAGACAGGATTAAAAGGATGAACTGCAGCAAAGAAACCAATGCTGAGACTCCAGAACAAAAAGAAAAGGCTAGCCTGGGCTAAAAAACACCAAAAATGGACTGTTGAGCAGTGGAAATATGTCCTTTGGACTGACGAATCAAAGTTCGAAGTTTTTGGATCCAAACACAGAGTATTTGTGCGGCGCAGAGCGGATGAAAGAATGACATAGCAGTGTGTTGTGCCAACAGTGAAGCACGGTGGAGAAAGTGTGATGGTCTGGCGATATTTTGCAGGGGAGCAAGTTGGAGATCTCCACAAAGTCACTGGAATACTGAACCAACGTGGCTATCACAGCATTCTACAGCGCCATGCCATCCCATCTGGATTGCGACTAGTTGGCCAACAGTTCATAATGCAGCAAGACAACGATCCTAAACACACTTCTAAGCTGTGTTAAAATTACCTGAAGCAGAAAGAACGGCAACGTCAGCTCACAGTTATGGAATGGCCAGCACAGTTCCCGGATGTGAACCCCATCGATCTAGTGTGGGATGAACTGGATCGACGAGTGAAAGCCAAGCAGCCATACAGTGCTCAGAAGCTCTGGGAACTCTTACAAGAGTGCTGGCAGCATCTTTCACCAGACTATCTTCTTTCTCTTGTTGAGCGTATGCCTCGAATTTGTTCTGCTGTAATTGCTGCTCGAGGAGGCTATTTTTACGAATCTAAAATTTAGACTTTGCTTTTGGTAAATTGTCCTGATTTGTTGTTATTTAAGTTCCCATGTTTGTACTTATGAATTTGTCATTATAACTTAGTTAAAAAATAAAAAACTTTAAACAAAATTTGAAATTTATGACTATTTCAGGGTGTACTTAAACTTTTGACTGGTAGTATATATATATATATATATATATATACAGTATATAAAGTAATTTCAAATTAAATACTAAAAAATAGTTAAAACAAAAAATTAAAAAATATAAAAATAAACAAATACAATAAATAAAATATTTACAGATCTGTAATTTATTTTTTACAGATTTTTACAAAACAAATAAAATTAAATAAATTAAAATAATAAAAATAATAAATAATTCTAATTTTATGTTTAATCTTTACTCGGTACGACGGTACAACTGCAAAGTTACTGATTGTAACGTTCCTGCGATACAGTATATACGGGATTGTGGAATCCCGAAAAGTGAGAATGAAAGAGATATATCTGTGTCCCATGATCTATTTTTAGGCTTAAATGAACTATCTGAAAGCAGATGTCGAAAAATATAACCATCTGAAAGGTAGTTAATATATATATATATATATATATATATACACACACACACACACACATTTTAACTGCAAACAACACAGTATAATTAATGTAAAGAACGACGCTTGTGTAGAAGAGCGTTTCGCACAAGATGAGGAGGGAGAACGAACAAATGAAAAATGAGGTACCTCCCAGGAATCGAACCCGGGATTATCCAATTGCCGGTCGGATATGCTAACCACTACACCAAGAACCCCGATTAGTCAGTACTCGTAATTCTCCTACATACGAGCGGAATCAAATGCCCTGAGGGGGCACCTTCTCATGCCGTACATATATACATTTTAACTGCAAACAACACACGGTATAATTAATTGGATGATCTCGGGTTCGATTCCTGGGAGGTACCTCATTTTTCATTTGCTCCTTCTCCGTCCTCATCTTGTGCGGAATGCTCTTCTACACAAGCGTCGTTCTTTATATATATATATATATATATACACTGCGACATAAGTCGGTTTACCGAGAATAATGAAATCACCTTGTAAAGAATAATATTTATCATTTACTACAGAAATTATTCAAAGTGTCCTCCATCATGTTCAATACATACGTTGCATCCCTGAACCACTGAACAACAAATAGCGCAGCACAGTTCTTTGCTATTATTCAACGTCTCGAACTCTTGGCGTATCCAAGTGATCGTGTGATCAAAGTCCCGAGGTTTCTGGCCGTAAACTCTATCTTTGATTATACCCCACATTGAATAATCACATCTCAATAGTTTAGTCCCATCTATTAAGTTCACGGTTGAAAAAGAAAATGACGGAAGCTTATCTTTTCTGGATCTAAAAATTCGGAGTTTTAATCAGTTCAAATTTGAAGTTTATCGAAAGCCTACTAATAATTACTCTTATGTACATTTTTATTCCGACCATCATCCCTCGATTAAATCTTCTATTTTCTCTGCTATGTTTCTCAGAGCATTGAGAGTTGTCAGTCCTGAATTTTTAGATTCCGAGTTATGCAATATCATGAATATTGGTACTAAATTATGTTGCCCTATTTCATTTTTAGATAACTGCCTAAGGAAAGCCAAGAATAGGTATTATAATAGTGTAACTGTAAAGGAATTTGAGCCTAAAAATATCCTTAGCCTACCTTACCATGTAAATTTTCAAAATCTTCCGACTTTACTTAAAGCAATTGGTATCAATGTAGTCCAAGTATAATAATACTGTTAAATCACGCTTAATAAAGAATAGCCCGGATAATCTGGTTGATTGTGTGTATTCGATCGGATGTACACAATGTGACTTAGTATATATAGGCCAAACGGGTAAAACGTTAGATATTAAGATAAAACAACATACAGTAAATATGAGTGTAGAACAGCAAATAATTCTAATGCATTGTTTAACCATATGTAGAGATGTAATCATAGTATTAAGTGGGATAGTTCTAAAGCTCTCGTTAGAAACACAGATATAATCGAAAGGAATATTCTAGAATGTGCATTTATCCATTTTTAAAATAATTTCAACAACAGTGTGGGAATGTATAAAATTGACAATATCTTGTTAAGAAACCTTTTGCCTCAAATCAACTCTTGTTAATCTTGTATTAATCTTTTTATTTTTCTGTCCCGTTGTATATATTTTTGGTTATCGTGCCTCCACCCTTCATTCCCTGACGAGGTGTACTTCTGAATACACGAAAGGCCTTGGAATCATTTTTCTTTTTCTTTCTGGGTTTGTATCACATATATATCACCTTAAAGTATATTTTCAGGCTTACCATTACAAAATTAAATTTTTGTTCCCTACACTTGTTTGTACAGGGTGGGGCACGGGAACCAAGTGTTTTTGGAATAATCAGGAAAATGATATTTATTTTTGTAAAGAAAATATATTGGTAGAACAACATTCGTAAGAACATAGCATTTCATGTCATAATAATCATGTACCGAAAATTATATCTGGCATATGATGTCCTTGGCCGTCGACGCATTGTTGAAGGCGTTTACGAAAATTGGCCTCCACTCTTCCCAGCAGGTCTCTGTTGATTTGGATGATTTGTTGACGGATCGCTTCCTTCAATGCATCTAATGTACGGGGCTTGTCTCGTAGACACGTGACTTGAGGTACCCCCATAGAAAGAAGTCACATGTGGACAAGTCAGGGGACCGAGGGGGCCATGCAATGTCACCAAATCTCGAAATGAGATGGTTGGGAAACAGGGGGCGAAGAACAGCCATTGACGCTCTGGCGGTGTGTGGCGTGGCCCATCTTGCTGAAACCACAAATGTCGACGAGCAATACGCCTTCTTCGTAACTCAGGGATGAAAAAGGTGTTCACCATCTCAATGTAACGCCCAGATGTTATGGTAACGGTAACCCCATTTTGTTCGAGAAATAGGGACCGATGACGCCAAACTTTCCCACCGCGCACCAAACTGTAACCTTAGGGCTATGCAGCGGTTTTTCATGGAGTTGTCGCGGATTTTCAGCAGCCCAATACCGACAGTTTTGATTGTTGACGGCCCCATTAAGGTGGAAATGGGCTTCATCACTCATTACCACCATCATGTTTTCATTCTGCTCATAAGTGCAAGCATTTCCTGTGCAAAATTCAGTCGTTGGGGGCAATCGTTTACATTCAATTCCTGCACCATCGCTAACTTGTATGGGTGAAAATGTAATTCTTCATGCAAAATCCGTCTAACAGTACGATTGCTGATTCCGAGTGCAGCTGAATGTCTCCGAGCAGAGCGGCCTGGGCTTTGCAACATCGCTTGTCTGACCCTTTCAACGTTCTCTGGAGTACGCACAGTGCGTTGCGGCCCCTTCGGTTTTGTTTTCATTATTGAGCCTCCTGTTCGAAGATTGTTAACCCAACGTAAGATTGTGTCACGAGCGGGAACAGAGTCATTTCGATGAATGTTGAATCTGCGGCGAAACGCACGCTGAACTGCTGTCACTGACTCGCCACTCCTAACAAAATGATCATACGCGAACATGCGGTGTTCTAACGTCCACTGCTCCATGATGGCACCTGAAAGATAAAGGTGAGTGTTAGTTAAAGTTAAATGCTATGAACCCAGGAATGGAATGCTACCTACCGCACGCCCCTCCCATTCCTAATGGCCGATTACTAGCTATTCAAAAAACACTTGATTCCCGTGCCCCACCCTATATAAAAAATAATCGTATATACAAATACAGAAGTAACTCCTAATTTCAGCCAATACGAGGGTTTTCCGACCTGTACGTTTTTTCCGTCCTATATGACGTCATCGCTATGGGAAATGTCTGTCACAGAATACCTTAAAATGGGTTTTATAATTGGATTTGCGTCGTCAGCCGGTCAGACCCCTTAAAATTTTAGATTCTGTTTTGTCCCTCAACCTAACCAAAGATATGTTGGTGGCAAAATTTAATAGTCTTGTAATTACAAGGTTAAAATGCGGACACTGAAGTAAAGTGGCCAACACAGAGGTAGTTTCGTCAAAGCCTACCAGTACCTAGTCGATCGACGTTCACGTATAAATAATTTCATATGAAAGACTTTAAGTGAAGCTTTACACATCTGGTTTTCGCTAGCTTTGGATGTGAAGCTCAAAATTTTGATGGCTGTGATATTTTTGTAAATGTATGAACCGACTGGTTTTTCCTCGATTTAACAAACATGTATGAAATTTTGTACAAGCGTGGCCTATCTAGATATACGTAGGTAATACTTTAGTTTTCTGGGGCCACGTCCCAAGTCTCTCTTACCACTATACCATCCGAGAAGCGAGAACCCCCTCCCGCCCTAAATTTCCTCTCAAGCCTAGTTCTTGTGCGTATTTCGTTTTACCATATACTTTAAGAGATTCAATACTTACCATCCAATAATTACTAAAAAGTTACAAGGTTTAAGCAGTTTAAAGAAATTAAAAAATGGAAAGAAACTTATTGGTGACACCCGAAATTGGGGGTAAGCCCCATACTGTTTAATATTCGACGAAAAACAACTGCGTAATCTAAAATTCTTCAGTTCACAACATTTACAAACTGTCGTGACAGCTTCCTAATCCAAACCGCGGCAGGTCACGAAGGCAGGATGAGAGTAGTAGTGGAGCGAAGCTCCGGATGCTGATTCTTGATCCTATATCCGGATGACCCAATTCAAACTTAATATACTACTTGTGACCCTGATCCGAAAAAAAAAACCCAGGAAATTACTTCAGATCTTCAGAAACTGCCACAGTCAGTGTTCAGGCCAGCTAATGCAACACAATCTGGCCTCTCTCAATAATGTCATCTTAGGAGGAGACTTCAACGCTAAAGACACTAGTTGGTACCTGCACAACCAAAGCAACACCAGAGGCGCCAACATAGCCACACAACTAAACAGCCTCTTCATTCTTAACAATACAGAAGAACATACACACATACCACATCAAGCAGGATACTCAAACTCCTCCCCAGACATAACGTTCTGTTCCCCCTCACTAGCAACACACACACTGGAGAACAGAAAAACAACTGTCATCAGACCACCTGCCCATCATCATTACAACACGTTCTACACTCTGCCCCAACAGCCTTAGGCACACTTACAGAAATTACAAGAAAGCTGGTTGGGAACAGTTCAAAATACAGACTGAGGAACAATTCACCACATTAAACAGCACACCCATCATAAACATCAATACAACACTCAAGACATTTAATCAGATCATCAATAATGCAAACAAATACATACCCAATGGCAACATTAGGAAATACAACCCAAATTACATTAGAGAAATAGCCAACCTCATAAGGCAACGTAACAACCTGAAACATAACACACACACACACCACACACAGCAGATACAACAGCTCAACAGAGAAATAAACAACAAACTCAAAGAAAAACAAACAGAAACATTTAGGGAATTTATAAAAACACTAAACCACTCCACAGATACATCCAGGCTATACAAGACTATAAACAGCATTACCCACTCTAACAGCGGCATTCACACCTCTCACGCGGCTATCTGTCGCAGCCAAAATAATATCCCAACATTTACACAACAAGCTAACATTCTAGTTAATCACTACGCAAAGATAAGTCACTTAAACAGAGACAACAACCAGAAACACGCACAGACAGACAAACAGCCAGACACAAGAAAACCTACAGACTCGACACGACCATTACACCCTTCAATACAGACCAGACCACCAAGATCATCAAAAACATTAAGAATTCGAAGGCTACTGGACCAGACAACGTATCTAACATACACCTTAAACACTTGGGCCCACAGGGAATACTCGCTCTCACAAATATCAGCACATATTCATACCAACACTATTATTCCTGACATATGGAAACAAGGTAAAATTATTACACTCCTCAAACCAAACAAAAATCCAACAGAACCAGCTTCCTATAGACCCATTACTTTACTATGCACACCTTCCAAAATAACAGAAAGACTAATCTTACAAATCACCAACCCACACATAACACTATCGCCGACTCAACATGGATTCAAACCTCACCACTCAACCACGACATTACTCACTAACCTCACGCAGCACATCATGGATGGCATCAACTCCAGACGACCAGCTCCACGTACACTATTAGCAATAATAGACATTAGTAAAGCATTTGATGCTATCCCACGCTTCCCTCTCATAAACAAAATACTCAACACAAACATGCACAATAACACTAAAAGATGGCTGAGCAACTATCTTTCAGGAAGATATTCACATCATCACATGTCACATTTAATGGCAAGTCATCCAAACACAAGCTTTTTCCGAACGGAGTCCCTCAAGGCTCTGTTCTCTCACCAACACTGTTCAACTTATACATGCATGACATTCCAACACCCATAGATAACAAGCTTACCTTATCATCATATGCAGATGACATCACACTAACATCCACCCACAACAACATCGACACCGCTACAAATAACCTACAAACATACATAAACAGTATACAAGACTGGCTCACACACAACAGACTCAAAGTAGCGCCCACAAAATCAACCATCACCTTGCTTACAAGCGATACAAAAGAACACCAGATGACTCCACAGCTTACACTAAACAACACCAACATCCCACACACTCACAGGACCAAAATACTTGGGGTCACATGCAACACATCATTATTTTTTGCAAACCACATTCAGGACATTAAAAACAAATGTACGTCAAGACTTAACACGCTTAGGGTACTAACAGGCACAAGCTTTGGACACCAGCAGGAAACAACAACACTCATATACAAACAATATATTCGCTCAGTTATGGACTATGCTAGCCCATGCTGGGCACCCATTATCTCAAACACACATAAACACGTTACAAACAATACAAAACAACGCACTTCGTATCATTACAGGATGCACTCAAACAACACCAATAGGACACCTGCACACAGAAACAAAAATACTGAAAGTTAGGGAACATTTAGACATGAGGGGAACACAATTCATGGCAGCAGCGACAACTAACCCACAACACCCTTGCCACTACATGTACAATCACGCACCGACACCTCGCACCATTAAGGTAACACCAGACACACATTATAACCAAATACTCCATTCCATACCACGCCCCCAGACATCACACAGTACAGAAAACACACACACACACCTAACCCACAAAGCCACCCATTAACAGGTCAGAGATCAGCCTGAGCAAATCGGATCGAGTTAACTTAGCACGATTCCGATGTGGACATCACCCCAACTTACGGACATATAAACACAGACTAGACAACTCCATAGACGACACCTGCCACCTGTGCCAGGACACACCACAAACAATTGAACACATTATGACAGACTGTACCGCTCTAGCACAACAACGAACACAACACATCACTTGTGCGCTGAACGCTGAACCTCTGGTCCACTCCGGAGAGGGCGATCGTTTACCTGCGTGCCGCTGGCTTGCTCGATCAGGGTGGGCTGATCGGCTAAACAACAACAACAATTAGATTATTATTATTATTACTGACACTATTTTCCATTATTTATCGCGTTATCCTGCCAAACGAACATTAGATACTTGCCACCAAGCGGATGGAGTAAGAACTAAGCTTTGCACAAAGGCACACTCGCATAATTTAGAAGTATATTACCAAAATCTGAATATTATGACAATCTTAAAAAAACCAAAAAAAAAACCCTATATGCTTAATTTATTAACTGGGCCTATATCTGATTATATATTACATTATATAATAAAAAATATTAAAATATAATTCAAGTTGATGACGTTTTTCAGCGGGTAATTTAGTTCTCTTTCCAAACACTAGATGGCAGAGGAGAAAACAAGCTTACGAAAAAGTCGGCGGAGTTTTAGATCTTGTTATATACTGTATAATCTTTGGTTTTATCCTGTATTGGTAAGAAATAAATCCTCTGTTTAATTAATATCGAGAAGATACTAACCCTAATCCGAGAGATCCAATTGCGAAAAATCCTGAACCAAATCTTGATCCGTTTCATTCCTTTATGAAAACAAAGCAACTCTCTCTTCCATCAAGTCTCACAAAAGAAGAGAAATGCTGCTGAAAGGTTAGTCACAAGCAAACCTAAGATTAAAATCACCAACGCTCTGTTAACCCAACCTATCTAATCTAACCTAACCTAACGCATCGTCTCCCAATGAAATTTCCCTAATTTCGTTGGAACACGTTAGATAAACGAGGTTAAGCGACGTTAGGTCTGTTCGGTGGTTGGATGGGGGACCCACCCTTTACGTTCGGATGATTCGGATCCCAAGTTGTAGGTCCCCTACGTCACAAAACTTTTGTCCTTACGAAAAAGGTTAAACAGCATCAAATACATTATTATTATTATTATAATAATAATAAGTGGGTAACCTCCCGTTGACTCCGCTTCCCTTAATATGGAGGCTCTCATTGATGGTCGAGTGACCGAGTATGGAAAAATCGCTTTGTTTAAATGAAATTCACAATGAATATAAGCACACCGGACAAAAAATTAGTCACCCCTCTCAGAATGTACCTAATAACGTGTGACGGCGCCTCTGGCCTTGATAACCGCACGAATCCGGCGAGGCAGAGACTCTACGAGGTTGTGCATGTACTGAACATCGATTTGCTGCCACTCGTTCATCAGCCGGTCGCGAAGTTCCGCCAGAGTCCGTGGGTGTCTATTCCTGCGCTTCACTTTCTGTTTCCAGCCTGAACAACACCTTCGACGCATTCAGGATTAAAGGCTTCATTGGACCTGCGATGTACTCGTCGCCTCCCATCATTGGAGAACAAACAAAAACGGGACTCATCGGACCAAATTACACGTTTCCAATCTGCCGCAGTCCAGTTTTTGTGCCTCTGAGCCCATTTATAACGTGCCAATTTGTGACTTGCTGTTAACAGCGGCCTCTTCCGTGGTACCCTGCTCCAGATGTCCATCGCATGCAGTTCTCGTCGCAATGTCCGTTCGGAAATTGGTCGCTGGAGAACCTCATTGGTTTCTTGGAGCAATTGTTCTCTGGTTTGAAAACGATTTGCAGTTACTAGACGAGAAACATGGCGGCGGCCCCTATTGTCGAGAATTGTTTTCCGGCCACAGTTACGCCGTCGATTGTCAGTTGATTGCGAACTACACCAGTCTTTGTAAACTCGCTGGACAGTACGCGTTGACACACCAACAAATTGGGCTACTTCAGACATTTTGTGTCCGTGGGCTCTGCCAAACACGATGCCTCTTTTTTGCCACTGAGTAACGTCTGCCTCACGACCCATTTTGCAGACTATATCCAACACACACTTTGTTCTTCACCACCTCACGAAACAGATCTGATCCTGTGTGCTACGTCACCGCTACTTGTCACTTACCAATGCTACATCAGCGCCCTCTGTGTGACCTTGAACTTCCTACTATCGGTGCTATTATGGGTGACTAATTTTTTGTCCGGTGTGCTTATATATATATATATATATATATATATATATATATATATATATAAAGGGTGATCCAGAGAAATGGGACCCAAAAGAAACCCCTGTAACTCTTAAAGTATAAGTCCTTTTATAAAATCATACGCATCATTCGAAAGAGGATAGTTACAAGTTTGTACAGGATTGTATAGGTTTTGACAATACAAGACAAGATAAGATACAAAACAAAATAAAAGTGTTAGTTAAAACTAACCCTTCAAGATGACTGCATGGACTGTGGAACAGCTGCGTTTCATAACTGAGCAATATTATGAGCATGGAAGAAGTGTAGTTTCAGCTCAAAGATCTTTCAAGACAAATTTTCAGATGTCAAAATCACCTTCTAAGAAAGTAATCCGTCGGTGTGTCAGAAATTTTTCCCTAACTGGCAGCATTGGAAAAAGAAAACCAACTGGAAGAGTGCGCACGGTAAGGATAGACGAGATCATTAACAGAACTCATGAAATTGTACAGGATAATCCTAACATAAGCATC